>CAUYSK010062467.1:0-50701 GCA_963575035.1 Avahi laniger | reverse complement strand
ACTGACTAGAGACAAGTGCTGCTCAGGAAGCAGAGCTACACCGTGAGGCAGTCATGAGTAGATCCCACTTGGAAATAAATGGATTTCCAAGACTCACTGGAAATTCTATCAGGGTTCAGAGAGGGAAAAAGAACACTTTTTGATATCAGCCCTTGAAGGATTGGTTCAGCAGAGAGAAGAGGGTAGGGCATTTCAGATGGAGTAGGGAGAGAGCATAAGTGATATAAATATATATGGGGTGTGTGTGTGTGTGTGTGTGTGTGTCTATGTATATAATAGTTATATGTGTAACTGGTGCAAAGTTCAAAAGTTAAATAGTCTGTCTCCTTGTTTCTCAGTCACCAAATTCCCCTGCTTAGAGGCAGAATTTATATTTTAAAATATTTGACAAATACAGAGAACCCATCCATAACCCCACCCATGGCTGAACCATCTCTAAGAATGGAAATATGAAACATGCATGTTTTTATTGCTTTCCCTACAGTGCGTTATGTGGCCACTCTTCACACCACCAAATCCTCACAAAAAATACTTCACACACCATTTGGGGGGCCAAGTTCCTGCCCTGGGAGGCAGAACATTTGAGAGACCTGTATAATGTTAGCCACCCCTGTCCCCACAGAAATCCACAGAAATCTCTGGAGGACCCTGGGCTCCTACAGGGCAGGGGTTGTGGGTTCAAGCCAACAGTATCAAGATCTAAGGCACTGGAGGCCCAGCTGACATGTGGGCTACATCTTAGACAGAAAAGCCATTGCCCATTGGGAGACCAGGCCAGGCTGGAGCAGAGGCGAGGCCACCCCTCCCTCCAAGCCGATGTGTAAAGGGGGTGCCCTGGGGACCCACAGGGGCAGCCCTCATGGTGAGTACCTACAGAGACAGGGTTCACAGACTGTGGGCAAGAACACTGAGAACACACAGATGCGCTCTGGCTCTTCCCAGATGGGTTTCCTGACCAGAAGAGAACTCCCGCATCGAAAGGTTATGTGGGAAAGATTCCGATTTTTCTTCCCCTGCTGTGAAATCAATTAAAAACAGGACGGATATAAAATGGTTTTATAACCTCCTCCACCTCCTGGCTTTCTTTCTTCTTGGGGATGGGCCAGTCCAGAGTGGGGAGAGACAGGAGTCTCATGGTCTGAAAATTCTGCGGCAGTTTAACTAATAGTGACCTATTGCTTCAGCTCTCCCCAAGGGACCTGAGGCTGGAGGAAAAAATGTCTCCCTGGAACATGGACAGATAAGGAAGGGCCCTGGAGAAGAGGGGGGTTGGGGAGAGGCTGACCCTTTCAGGTGCTGGGCCAGTCTTCAGCCTCAGCCCTTGCTGCCCGCATGCTCAGAAATTCTAACCTGGGAAAACAAGGCCGCCAGTTGTGGAAGAGAATTTATTTTCCACAGAACAATTAAAATGGCTTGTTGTGCTTGCAATACTTGCTTTGTATGACCCAACATCAATAATTTTTATTCCTGCTTTGATCTACAAAAAATGACAATAGATAGCTCTTATTGAGTACTACGTTGTGCCAGGCGTATCTTAGGCACCTTTCTTAAATTAACTCTAATTATTACACCATCACTGAAGATTAAGAAGTATTTTCTCCCACTTGAAAATAAGGAAAATGAGGTTCATTGAGGCTAAGTAACCTGCCCAAGATTAGACAGCTAGTAAGTGGCAAAACCAGTGTCCAAACCCAAGTATGTTTTCCACTCCCGCTAAGTTAAAATAATAATAATAACATTTCTCATTTGTCAAACGCTTACTGTGTGCCAGATATTTAACACATGTTGTTATCTGATATACTCATAACAAATTTGTGAGGGAGGTTGCTATAGCTCCATTTTATAGATGAAAAAGTCACAGTTAAGGAAATAGTTCAAGGTAATAGAGTTGACTTGATGAAGTTTGGCCTTGAACCCAGGTCCGTCTGGATTCTCCGATGCTGATGTTCATTCCAAGCAAGCCATGCAACTTCAGGGCCCAGGAAGGTGCTCCTGCCTCGGTGCTTCCTGTGGGTGCTCTGGGACCAGAGATGGGCCCCAGCTGGTTGTGCCTGGTGATCTGAGGATGAACGGGGCTGTGCACAGAGCACGAGAGCAGCCTCTGCCAATACACATTGTTCTCAGCAGCATGTAATGTTTCCTAGGGCCTTGGCCAACTTGGCTGAGGCATTTTAGACATCTTGGAGGGCAGGGTTCTGAGCATCTTAAATGGATTGACAGATTTTGCCAGGAAGTACTGCTGCTTACCACAGAGCTACCCACATTTTTCCCTATGAAGAGTATTGGTAGTAACTAGGGTCCTATTTTTACACCAGATGCAAAATCACGTAATGAGCATCCATGGCTTATACGTCCCTACTTCCCTCCTTACGCACCAGGCAGCTCTGGTTTGCTTTTAGGCAACCCTGATCTTCTCTGAACCACTGTGATATTTTCCAAGGCATAGCCTCCCTCAAAACATCCTGGGGAGTCTTGATTCCCCAATCCCCATCTTCACTTCCCTTTGCTCACTTGCCTCATATTCCCCTCACCCTGAAACCTGAGGTCCATAAACAATAGCAATAGCAAGGCAATCCAAGGTTGGGCTGGTATTGAGCAGTGGCCAAACATGTTTACATCTGTTATGCCTTTAGGGCTCTTATTGACCCATGGAGGAAATGCAGTATGAGTACAGGTTGCAGAGAAGAAATTTAAGACCCTGTTAGTGTCCAAAGTAGGACTAGAATGTGGATTTCCACTGGATCCCATTATCCCCATCTCTCTTGCTGCAGACTCTATTCCAAGTTGAGGAAATAGCCATTGCGACTCAGCAACGTTGCCCTGTGACACAAGATTGCAAACTTGAAATTTTGCAAGTTTTTTTCAAGGATTCCTTTAAATTATTTTGAAAACTCAGCCTGAAAATTATAAATACCCATAAAGGTGGAGCCTATGTCTGGAACAATCCATTTCAGAGGAAGCACATACCCTAAAACCGAGGTTGTCATACAAGTTGATCTATCTCACCACCACCAGTGACTAGTTATTCACTTACTTACTGGGTGTCTTCCAGGGGCCAGGTACTGTGGATTCAGTGCAGAACAAGCCAGACACTGTCCTGGCTCTCCCGGAGGAACTTATATAAAGTATGTGCTATTGCAGCAGGGGAGCCTAGTCAACTCTAAGATCTGGATTGGCTTCTCTTGAGGAAGTAACATTTAATCTAAGACCTGGAGGACAAGTGGAAGCTGGCCAGGTGGGGATGGTGTGGCAGCCATGAGCATGAGCCTCACAGACCTCCAAGATCAAGGAACGTAATTGCCCAAGAGCCCAGCTGTTGCACTCTGAAATCCATCACCATGCTTGTGCCAAGGCCATGCTTCCATAGCTACTTCCAGCAATGACCAAGTGTGGCAAGGGTGCTAAGGTAGCCCGTTCCTTCAAGGCCACGACTCCCCTGGTGGTCAACTTTGCTTGAGAACATCCCTGTAGCCTTGCTGGACTTCCCTAGATTGCTGGGTGGTCTAGGATGTTTCTCCCCACCCTCTTTCCCCTCCCTCCTTGACTTGCAATCAGGCTTGTACTGTGCTCATTATCCACTCCCCATTCTCCTGTGTGCTGTGGGAGTGGGTGACTTCGCACAGGGGGGGGACAAGGGTGAGGCAAGGTAGCCAGAAGCAGGGACAAAGGGAAAAGGGCCCAGGGCAGGGCTGACACATTCTGTTGTCCCGACAGGAGGAAAAGTCAGACATGAGGAGCTAACAGTTTACTCCAGGGATTGTTTTAAGACTAGAGTTCTTTAAAAATTCCAGAACAACTCTAGCTAAAAGCACTCTGTTTCAGGATAGAGTCCTAAAGGGTTCTGAGGCACGAGAGAAATTGTTTGCAAAACCATCTTTTAGTCTACCTGTAAGAGGTTTGCCCTTACAGGCAACTCTAACATTTTAATCTTTGTGGGTGTCAGAAGAAGGTGCCTCTTGGGAGTCTCACCTTCTCACTGGGAGAAGCCCAAACAGGCCTCAGACTTGCTGTTCTGGTCCAGGTGCCGGGTGTGTTCTCATTGTGCCGATGGATGCTGAGGCTATCAGCACCTGACACCACTCAGCATCTAGAGCCTTCTAACCAGCACCCAGGCTCAGATTCTTCCCAGCTGTGTGGGGAGAATGTCCTGCTCTGGCTGCCCTGAGTCACTTGGCAGAGCTAGTTCTCATTGCATGTTAATAAATGGATTTTCTGGTTTTATTTTTAAACAAATAAAAGAATACCATTAACATCAAGGGAGGGCACCAAGAGGGAAAGAGTTACAAAAAGGCAACATGCAGCCTGTGGGTATGAGGCGGAAGATGGAGCGGGGGTGGATTTTGGCTTTTCGGTGGGCATGGCTACCCAGCCAGGGCTTCAATGGTGCCTTTCAAATCTATTCTTTAGCTATAGGATGCCTGTGGATTAGGTAGGAGTACCAAAACACTGTAATTATAAAAACAGGAGATAATGCCTCTGCCGGTGATCATTTAAGGAAGTATTTTAAGACAAATAATAGGAAGTACATCTTTACAAAGCCTGGAGCCTATAAATGGAAGCCATTACCCCTATAAGGTGTTCAAGAAGAAAGTAAAAAATGGGTCCCAGCAGAAGCCAGATAAATTCATGGATATTAGATGTAATGATCATTAGGATCAACCTATGAAGACCAAGTTACATGTTCCCACAAAAATGTTCCTGGTGCCCCTCTCAAGGAACCTGTGTTCTGGCCACAGCAAGTTCCTAAATATTTCTGGAGCAGTCTTGTTTCTCAGTGTCATTCCTCTGCCACACTGTTGCCTCTAGCTTCCCTTGCCACTCTTCCCTAAGACTGGTAAACTGCCACTTACTCATCAAGACCCGGTTCAAGTGAAGCCTATTCTAGAAAGCCCTCCCCAAGTCCTCTAGGACAAGGGTGGTCACTCCTTCCTCTGCACCCCCAAAGCATGCCATACAAAGCACACACACACCCCCATCATTGCACTGTAATTGTTTGTCTACTCAACCAGACTGTAAACTTCTCCAGGGTAGAGATTGTGTCTGATTCATGTGGGTTTAGCACAGAGCCTGGCCCATGACCCCTGGGCAAGAATGAATGAATGAATGAATGTTGCACTATATCAACCAGTGGTCTCAACACTACAGCATCTATGACATTCTTATGACATTCTCAAAAGATTTGTTTCTAATATCAGTTGGACAATGTTCTTCTGCCAGGACATATTCCTGTGTATCTCAGCTAATACATATGCTGGTCTCCAAAGCTGCCATCTGTGTAGTTGAAGTGAAGTAGCCAAGAGAATTGTTGAGATTTTAGCATCTTTAACTTAACTGTGTCTCTCAGACAAGTGAGCCAGCCAGTTCCCCAGAAATCTGGTCTAGAAATATTGCCAATGCACATTCCAGTGACTTTGAGATGTTAGAAAAACAGACATATCACCTTTCAGGCTGAAATCACTGGGAACTACATTTTAAAGTTGGGTTTCCTTCCAGATCCTTAGGATATGAATGACACACAGTCTGTGGAAACTTTATGAGATCACCAAGAAGCTGATGTCTGAAATTTTCAAGAAGTGTTTACTCACAGATCAACCAAATACAACATTTGCATGTTTTTTTTCTTAAAACAAAAACAAAAACAAAAACAAAAAAACCCCAGCAAACAAAGATCCAGTGATCAAAATGCTGCCCAAGTCAAACCAACATGAGAGGCCTGCTTAGGCACAAAGGTGGAGATTCTGATGACAGCAAATTGCAGGTAGAGGGAGGGGAGGAGGACACTGGAAAATAAGGGGAAATCTAAGAACAAGGAGGGGCTCTGCTCAGACAGTTAAACAACCATCCCTAGAGAAAGACTCCTGGAAGTCAAGAACTTTGGGTTTCAACTGCCGTTTTAACCCCTTTAGAAAATCATTTGAATTTAACTGTCTTCAAAATTTTAATAGATGATTTAAAAATAAATATCTATACATGCTATTAACTTAAAGCCAAATGTAAAGTGCTTTCAGGGGCCACATAGAGGTGTACATTCATTCACCAAATAGCTGTGGGGCAGCTGGTATGTTCAGGGCCATCTGCTGGACCCTGGAGATGCAGCAGAGAGCAGGACTAAGGTTGCCTCTGCCCTGTGGGGCGGATAGCCTGGCGAGAAGGACAGGCCCAGGATAAATGATTATAGTAATGGCGGATGAGGTTTTGCTGGGGCACGTCCAGAGGATTCAGTAAGGGGACTTGATCTAGTCCAAAGAACAGGGAAGATCCCCCTAAGGAAGTGATTCTTAAGCTGATGCTTCATGTTGAGGTTATAGGGAGAAGAACATTCCAGGAAGAAGGAGGACTCTGAAGAGTTGGAGCTTCCAAAATTACTGCAGCACAGAGCAAGAGGAAGAGTCATGAGAGGAGGCTTGAGAGATAGGCAGAGGCAAGACAAAAATATTTAACAACTGATACATGAACATAAATTTGTAAAGAATTACATAAAACCCAAATTTTAAAAAGGGTTCCATTTTATCCTCTAAATTTCCTAAATTATCGATACTATTCAATGTCTTTCTTACTAAGTGATTTAAGTAATAGTACAAATTGTTCACAGATGTGATTTTTTTTTGTTTGATGTGCCTGCCACTAGATAAATGATGCCCCTGAGTCATGATAAAATTTTCCCAATAATTTTCCCATTAAATTGCTGGACATTAAGCAACATACAGACTCTGTAAGAGGAAAATTCATGTAACTTCAATCTGCTGAAATAACAGCAATTGCATTAACAAAATTTCTTAGCCCTTATAATACTGTTTTAGATTTTTATCTATTCAATGTATTTACATTGACTAAATAATGGAAACTCTATATTGGAATCACATGCTTTGGTTTAGTCTCACCCTTAGGATAGATGAGAGCCCCAGCGGGCAGGTAAGTACTGAGCTGGGAGTTCAGTATTTTGGCTCCTGTAGGCTTTAGGTAAGTTCTCTGCACTTTGTTGAATTGGAGATTATGTTATCTGTAGTTCGCAACTGAATTAGTATACGTTTAGAATGGAACAGAGCTGGCACTCTATGCCCCTGAGCTCTCACTTTTAGTAATAAAATTAATATTGTAAATGCCTAGGACAGGTGAGCATTACCAATTTTATCCAAGCTCTTCCGGTAAATGAAGGAGGAATTCAACAGGGTTGAATTTCACACTGGTCTCCAAACTATCCTTATGCATGCCCATCTTTCTCAAGAGTGCCCATTGTTCCTGAAGAAACTCTGCCTGGCACCTAGCCAAGACCCGTAGGGGCCATATTAACATCCACATTTCTGCTCTGTCACTTTTCATCCCATATACTGGGAATCCAAGTCTAACACAGGCTGCTATTCCCGCATATGGCCAGGTGAGGGCGACTCGGAGGGAGCGCTGGCCTGTGGTAGCTGATCACAGCCTGGGATGGCACTGGGACACCAGCATCCCTATTAGGGGTAAACATCACTCCCTTACCATGTGGTTTGGGAACACTCTGGTTAGGGGAAGTCCCCGGGACAAGTCCTGGAGCTTGGGAAGGCTGGTGTGCTGAATAACCCCAGAATGGTCCCCAGACAATAACCCCCCTTGGTCTGGAGGAAGGAAACACAAGGATACAGGCAGGAGCCAACCCTCTTGTTGTGAAAGCCAATGGCAGTGCCCAGTAGGCCATACTTTAGGGGAAACAGACTGGTCAACCAACTTGGGAGCCATGTTAATGGCTCTGGGCTCCATCCTATGGATATGGAGAGCCACAAGGGTTTTAAGAGATCTGATGTATGCTTTTGACGATGTTTTCTGAATACAATATGAAGGGTAGGTTGAAGGAAGGCAAAGATGGAGGCCAGGAAACTAGTTGTGATGCCCTTCCAGGAGTTTAGGTTGAGATATGAGAGATATTTAATTTGTGCAGTTCTCAAGGCTTGGTGATTAGCTAGACATGGGAGGTAAGGAGAAGGAGAAGTCAAGGAGGACTCCTAGGTCTCTTGCTTGGGAAACTAGACAGATTAGGTCACAATAGGAAAATCAGGAGACAGAACAGGTTTGTGGAGAGGACATGATCAGTTTGGTTTTGGATACGCTCAGTTTGATGTGCCTATGACAGATCTAGACAGAGACCCAGCAGGCGGTGGAGATATGGGTACCACATGGGAAAGAGGCCTGGCTGGAGGTGATGATTTTAAAATCCTGACGTACTGAGTGCCTGAAATCGCCCAGAGAGAGAATGTGGAGTGAGAAAGGGATGGGTCTGGGTCCTGAGTAACAACTATATGTAAGGAACAGGTAGGAAAACCAAAATATTGTGCTATAACAGAAGGAAGGATAAAGGTGTGTTGGGGATGGTCGATGGGCACTTAACATCCATTCCTACTTTCTGTGCCATCTATTTTGTCTTCTTGGACAGCTCAAGACTACTTTTCCCAGATTCCCTTTCAACTAGAGACCTGGATGCAAATTAGGTTCTACCAATTACATGTACCATTCAAGATTTTAGAAGGTGAAACTGAGGCAGAGACTATAATCCCACCACTTTTGGTTGTTTTCTGTTGGCAAGTACAATGTTGAAGTGGTGGAACTTTTCTATAGCAGTGCGCCTGTGTCTAGTCACTAGCTTCATGTTTGCTCCGTTGTCATGGTGTTGGTAGCAGCTTCCTAATACCTAGACTGTAGCCATAGTAGTGTGTTCTGATTCCCTCTTATACCTTCCTGATTTTGGCAAAGGTACTACCTCCCCCTGGCAGGCCATTTGTGATGGGCATTCCTGGAAATCCAGTTACATCTTGAGACTTTCCAACATTTCAATATTAAACCTGATTCCTATATTAAATCCCTTAGCATGTCTTAAAGTTCATGCATGTTGTAGCATGTGTCATAATTTCTGTATTTTTATGGTCTATTATTAGGTGTGTAAATGTTTGTAATTGTCATATCTTTTTGCTGTATTAAACATTTTATTAATATATAATATTCTTCCTCATCTATAGTAACCCTTTTTTATTTAAAGTCTCTTTCATCTGATAGTATAGCTACCCCTGCTCTCTTTTGGTTGCAGGAAATATCTTCTTCCAACCTTTCACTTTCAACCTATTGTGTCTTTGGATCTAAAGTGAGTCTTTCATAGGCAGCATTTAGTTGGATCATGTTTTTTACCCATTCTGTCAATCTCTGTCATTTGATTGGAGAGTTTTAATTCATTTAACTTTAGTGTAATTACTGATAAGGAGGGACTTATTTCTATCATTTCGCTATTTGTGTTTTATGTATCGTATAGTTTTCTCCCCTTATTTTCTGCGTTTCTGTCTTCTTTTGTATTCAGTTGATTTTTTATCAAGAAACATTTTAATTTCCTTCTCATTTTCTTTTGAGTATATTCTATAGCTACTTTTTTGTGATTAGCATGAGGATTACATTTAAAATCCTAAAGTTGTTATAACACTCTAATTTGAATTTATACCGGCCTAATGTCAATGACATTAAAAAAAAACCTCTCCTATCCAATACAGTTCCTTCCCCATACCTTTCAGTTATGGATGTCACAAAATTATATCTTCATATATGTCTAAAAACATAGACTAATAAATATTTTAATGTATTCATCTCTTAAATCAAAAACAAAAAGTGAAGTTACAAACTAAGGTTACAATAAAACTAGCTTTTCAAATTGTCCATGTATTTACCTTTACCAGAGATCTTTATTTCTTTCTACAGCTTTGAGTTACCATCTAGTGTCCTTTCATTTTACCCTGAAAGACTTCCTTTAGCATTTCTTGCAGGGAAAGTATAGTGGTAATGAATTATCTCAGTTTTTGTATTTCTAGGGATGTCTTAATTTTTCCTCTTTTTTTCTGAGACAGGGTCTCATGTCGCCTAGGGTGGTCTTGGATTCTCAGGCTCAGTCAATCCTCCCACCTCTGCCTCTCAGGTATTTGGGACTACAGGTTAGGCATCAACCACTCCTGGCTTCTCCCTTACTTTTGAAAGACAGTTTTGCCAGATATAGGATTCTTGGTTGACAGGGGTTTGTTTCACCCTTGAGCACTTGGAATATATCAACCCATTGCCTTCTGTCCTCCAAGTTTTCTGATGAGACAGCTACTAATAATCTTATTGGGGATCCCTTGTATATGACAAATCATTTCTCTCCTGTTGCTTTCAAGATTCTCTCTTTATATTTGATTTTTTTTTGTTTGTTTGTTTTTTTGAGACAGAGTCTCACTCTGTTGCCCGGGCTAGAGTGAGTGCCATGGCGTCAGCCTAGCTCACAGCAACCTCAAACTCCTGGGCTCAAGTGATCCTCCTGCCTCAGCCTCCCGAGCAGCTGGGACTATAGGCATGCGCCACCATGCCCAGCTAATTTTTTCTATATATTTTTAGCTGTCCAATTAATTTCTTTCTATTTTTGGTAGGCACAGGGTCTCGCTCTTGCTCAGGCTGGTCTCGAACTCCTGAGCTCAAACGATCCACCCGCCTCGGCCTCCCAGAGTGCTAGGATTACAGGCGTGAGCCACCGTGCCCGGCCTTATATTTGGTTTTCAACATTTGATTTAGTGTGCCTTGGTATGGATCTCTGAGTTTATCCTGCTTTGAGTTCATTGAACTTGGATGTTCATATTCATGTATTTCATCAAATTTGGGGAATTTTCAGCCATTATTTTTTAAAATGATCTCTCTTCCTCTTTCTCCATCTCTTCTCTTTCTAAGCCTTCCAGAATGCATAAGTTGGCCCATTTGATTGTGTCCCACATATCCCTTAGTTTCTGTTCACTTTCCTTCAATTTTTTTTCTTTCTGCTCATCAGGTGATAATTTCAATAGTCCTATCTTCAAGTTCACTGATTTTTTTCTTCTGCCTATTCAAATCTGCTTTTGAATCCCTCTAGTGAATTTTTCAATTCAGTTATTGTGCTTTTTAGCTCTAGTTTCTTTTAGTTCCTTTTCCTTTCTTTTTATTGTTATTTCCATTTTGTTCATACACTTATTTTTTACTTTATCCACATTTTTCTTTTCTTTTCTTTTCTTTCTTTCTTCTTCTTCTTCTTTTTATTTGTTTGTTTGTTTGTTTTTACCTCTGAATATCTTTACAATAGTAAAAGTCTTTGTCATAAAAAGTCTTTGTCTAGTAAGTTCACCATCTGGTTTTTCTCAGGGACAATTTTGTTGATTTTTTTTCCTTTGAATGGGCCATACTTTCCTGTTTATTTGTATGCCTTGTGATTTTTTGTTGAAAACTAGACTTTTGAATCTAATAATGTTGTAACTCTGGAAATCTGGATTTCTTCCTTTTCCAGGGTTTGCTAGGATTTTATTTTATTTCATTTTAAATTGTTGTAGGGTGTCTTTGTGCCAGGGATTAGCCTGAGGTATAAATCTAAGGTCTCTGCAGGTCTTTTCTGAGCCTGCGCCTTTCCCTGGACATGCACAGTCACTTTCTAAATTCCTTCATAAATGTGGTAGCTTTTAAATGTCCCAGTCCTTAATTGCTTGGCTTCCAAAAGGGAGAAAAAAAAGAAAAATGAAGGGGGCAGAGAAAGGCATCAGTCTTTTAAATTCCCTGAAAGTTGCTTTAGTCAGAGGAGACAGGGCTTGCAACAATGGCAGTGAGGTTGCAATAAGGCTGCCCTCCCCTGTGTATGTACCTCCACAATCAGCAATCAAGGCACAGATCCTTGATATTTGTAGGACAAAGTCCTTATTGACCACTCTGGTTTCCACAAGCTGTGTGCAAACTGCTCCTGGAACCTGTGCAGTGTTGCCTGCAGCTGAGCTGGCAGGTGGGGATGGTGTTCATACTAAGAGCTCAAATTGACCAAAATTAATCACAATTTACCACCCAAGCTTTCCTATTGAAGTTGCAAGCATTTTAATAGAGTCCAGAGTTTCAAAATAGTTACATCAGACAGATCCTGCTAGGTGTGAAGATGAATTCAGGTGTTCTCTGCTCTGCCATCTTCCCAGAATTCTCTTACCTAATTGGTTACTAATTTTTGAGAAACAGTTACAAAAGGCATTTCGGGATATGAATTATATTTCAATAAACTTCTATTAAAAGATATTTGGGGGACAACTGGGAAAATTTTGCTGTGGAAAGATTATTAGATGATGTTAGGTACTTATTATTTATTTTCTTAGAGGTACTAATTATACTGTGGTTATACAGGAGAACACCTTGATTCTTTAGAAATGAATGCTGAGGTATTTCTGGGTAAAGAACCATGCCATCTACAGCTTTCTTTCAAATGGTTTAGCAAACAAACAAGAAAAGTGCAGGTATATAAAGAAAAGATGACATAATGTTCACACTTCTTGAATCTACGAGATGAATATGTGGGTGTTCATTGTCCTATTCTTTCAACATTTTTTGTATTTCAAATTTTTTATAAAAAGTCATAACAACCAGTAGATAGGAGATGCGGGGGAAGTGATTTCCTGTTTGGATACTAGTTTCATGGCCAGATGGATGACAGGAACCATTCAAATTTGCACATGCCTGAATTAAGCATGTCATAAATAGTTGAGACTATGTGACTCCATTTACTTACAGGCCAGAATCTTCAAGGCCTGTTACACCACTCTAAATAGTTTCTAGTTCATACATGAGCAAAAGGAAGCCCATAAATAGTTTTAAGCAGAAGAGTAACGAAAGCATATTTGCACATTTTGAAAACATCATTCAGGCTGAGGAATGGCTGGAAAGGTAGCAAGGCTGGAAGAGGTGTGCTTTTTAGGGACTGTTGGTCAGTCTCCTGGGCAGATTATAATGGAGCCTAAACTAGGGCAGTGACTGTAGAAATGGTGAGAAAGAGGGTAGATGTGAAAGAATTTTAGGAATATGGAATGAAATATTACAAGTCTCAAACACTATTAACCTCAGTTAAAATTGAAGACTGAGGTCATCATATTTGATTAGAATCTCTGTAAAGTGAAGAAATCATACTGTTGCTATAAATAGTTTAAGAAATTAAGTGCTATGTTATTTATGGCCCACCTCAGCAAAATAAGGAAAACAAGTTCATAGGATATTTACATTTTAGCAACAACAGGAGTATAATGAAAAAAAAAAAATCCAGGTGAGGCAAAGGTCTCAATTAAAATATACATGTTCTGAACTTGAATTATGAGCTCAGGTCCTCACTACGGTGAGAAAGAGCAAGGAGTTTGCCAAGACATACAACTTTTATAAAACTTTTATTTCATCTCTCAGAAATGTAACCTTTAAAGGCTTGTGACTAACCTCAGAGGATAGAAAACGCATTCTTTTAAGACATTATTTGTCTAAGTCATAAATGTGTTTGTTATGGGAAAGTGAATTTACTTGCATAAGTTGTAGGTGAACTCAGTTATTGACTAATCTGCCATTCAGTGTATGATGTTAGACAGAAAGCACCCAACTGCTTAGCCTAGTTTTCTCCCTGTAAAGCGCTTGAAATTAAAGCATGCCTTAGATCGATTCTGATCCAAACACATGACAAAGCTTTGTTCTTCTGTAAGCAGTAGAATAGTCAGAACTTGGTGATTGGTTTGAAAGATTGGACAAAGAAGGATCTTCAAGAGAAATGCTCAGGTTGCTGGCTTAGCTAACTAGGTAGTTGGTGAAGCTCTTCAGTGAGACAGGCCACAAAAGAGGAGGAGTAGGAGCAGGTTTTCAAGGAAGATAGCAAGTTTGACTTTGAATATGAGGAATTTGAGATGCCTCTGGGACATTCAAATAGAGCTGATTAACAAATACATGGAGATATCGGTGTGGAACTCAGGGGAGAGATCTGAAAAGTTACATTTGGAGCCAACTGAGCATGACTCAGGAAGAGCCACTCTCAGCTAAGTTTGGGACCCTCGTAATGTAATTTGACCCAGGAAGGTTCTTAATACCTCAATGCTTTCATCATTGAGAAAAGACCATATTGACTTTGGAAGAAAATCAACAGTCACTGTGTTCAATATTGCTCTTGGGTAATTTAAGAGGAAACCAGGCATAGCACTGATGTTAAATGACCAAAAGGGCATGAAGAACCCTCCAAATTGCCCCACCAGCGTCCAGAGTATAGTAGGTATTCGATAACTATTTGTTGAATGAACAAATGGCCAAATATCCCCATTGTCCCCAGCCTGACCCAAAATATGTCCTCATCACCTAATGAAACTAAAAATGCACTGGATGAAAGTATTTTTTTAATTAAAAGGTTGCCCCCAGGCACTTCTGGGATGAGTAATGCGGCAACTTCCATCAGTCATGCAATTCCCCAGCAAAATCATTTTTGGGAAATGGGGAAAGGAAGAAGCATGGGGGAAAGTGGGAGGGGTGGAAAGAGAGAAGAGGGCCACAGTGGTCAGGCTGCTTCCTTCACATCTTTCCCTGGGGTGCACCTGGCTGGGGCCCAGCACTCTTAAAAATCCAAAAAACATCCTTCTCATCCTTTCCATTACTTGCTTTCAGTGTGTTTCTGGGAACCCCCTGGGAATAGCAACAGAGGCTGAGGCCTGCCTCCCACCTCCACTTATTTTTTGTTACCTCACTGCATTGATCTTTGTGACTAAGCAGCAACTTGAAAAGCCAAGGAACAGCATGCCTCCCCAACAGTAATTTTGAAATCTCTCAGGGACTAATGAGATCCAAGGTTTGCAAGTGGTGCCGCTCACAATCGATACGCAGGAGGGAGAGGACAGGGAATGGAAAGCCTCTGCTGCAGCTGCAGAGATCTTCACCAAGGGCCACGGGCCAGTCGGAGTGAGAGGAGTTGCAGACCTGGCAGCAGGACTGCCCCCAACCTCCACTCTGGGTTTGGCCATTGCTTATTATTACGTTTTAGCTTTTTCTTTCCTTATGTCACTGTTGGCTTCTGTCTTGATGAGCAACAGCTCAGAAAGGATAAACCTGTTGCTGGAATGTCATCCTTTAGAGACTAAAATGGAATATTTGTGGAATAACCTTTCCCCTCATGTCTGCACACAGTCCCAGGACCAAGAATTCTACAGTAGGGGAGTGGAGAGTGAGGCCACCAACCATATCACTGAGGCTTCCAAAATGTTCTTCCCTGATATAACACAAACCTATTGGGTAAGAAGGTGGGGTTCCAAATGAACAGGTTAATAGCCTTAGTTAGAGACCTCTTCCTCACCAGCTGCCATCCTCAGACAGCAGGTGCTCAGTAAGTGTTTGCACCATGTACTGGGGTTGAGTTAGGTTAAAATGGTCAGTATGAAATGCCAGCCAACCCATCTCCTGCCTCTGCTGTATTCCAGGAGCTCCAGTGTCCTGTCTTTAGCAACAGCTAGGGAGAAGGCTCTACCAGCTTTCTTCTCATCCTCCAAAATCCTGGTGAATTCATCACCTGAGTTAAAATTATCATCCTCTTGCAAAGCAGACTCAGAGATTGCTTCAGCTAAGAGTTAACATCCTAACTGCAGCTATTTGTTATAGCCAAAGCAACCTGACTTAATGTAAATCGATGAGTGGGTGTTGGTGGTAAAAATCACTCTGAGAATGACCAAACAAGAGGTTCGAAGATTCCCTGAATAGTTCTCCTCCCTCGGAAGATGTAGAGGTGTGGGGAATGTTAGGTGCACCCCATCTGAGCAACACCTGTTGTTTCGGGAGCCGACGGTTTATTTGCTGAAGTATATCTGAGGAGTCTGATTTGGTTTTCCTGTTTCCATTCTGAGTTCTGATTTTGCTTTGTGGGGCTCTCAAGGGACAGGTGCATTCCATCTGCTGACTTCTTGTTGGCTCTGAGGTGACACATTCTCATTAAGGCAGCTCGTATTTAAATGTTGTGGCTTCTGCTGTTTGTGTCTCTGCATCGTTCTCTCTTTCAGTGTTCTTTCCCTCCACTGGTCCCGGTGGGCTCAGATGGACAACTTGATGTTCTCCTGCTCTCAGTTCCCCACCTGCATTGCATCAGTGTGGAATATGTTAATTACTCGATTCATCTTTTAATTCATTCACTGGACTATAACTAGGAGCCAGGGAGAGCCAACGGCTCCATTTTCCACTGGAAAATACCGACGGGCTGGTTAACAAGAGAAGCGCTCACAGGAAAGGAAATGAACAGCTGGATGAGAGGTCAGGGTGTGTACTGGGGAGGACCAGCCAACAGGAAACCTCTACCCAATGCTGAGGCCGTGGATATATTCTATACCAAAGCAGGATTTGAAGTGCAGATCCACACTTGCACCTCATATTTCTCTATGAGAGTTACTTGTTAAGCATTCTCTCCAAAGATGGGTGTTTAACTGGGTGAGCACATTTTGTTTCTGAAGTGGGAGGGGTGGGGTAGACTGGAAATGATATCATTGTCATCATGATCATCATTGTACCATAAAGCACATGGCTGGCCTCTGTCCCTAGTCCTGAGAGGTAACCTAAATCCTTGGAATTTCATAAGGGACCAGAGTGTCTTTGCTATTCAGGCCCCTCAGACCATACCTTACTTTATGGTAATGATATGACTCTGGATTGGGTCTGGCTCCTCCAGAAACACTAATCATGTGATTAGAGGGTTGGGGCTTTGAGCCACGTGATATCAACCCAACCCCCGAGGAGGGGAGGGAAGCTGGAGATTGAGCCCAACCACATAGCCAACGATTTAATCATTTGTATCTATGTAATAAAATAAAAACTCTGGACACAGAGGCTTGGTTGAGCTTCCCGATTGGTGATACATTGATATGCCCGGAGGGTGACACATCCTGAGGACACAGAAGCTTTGTGTGTGAGACTCTCCCAGACCTTGCCCTTTGGGTCTCTTCTTTTGGCTGGTCCTGATTTACATGCTTTGGAATAAAACTATCGTCATAAGTATAGCACTGTCCTGAGTTCTGTGAGTCATTCTAGTGAATTATCAAACCTGAGGGGGTAGTGGTAACTTCTGAATTTGTAGCCAGTTACTCAGAAGTGCCAGTGGCCTGGGAACCCTGGAACTTACAGCCGATGTCTGACACGATCGAGTCTTGTTGGGTCCATGCCCTTGAACCTGTGGAGTCTGTGCTAACTCCAAGCAGTTAGTTTAGAATTGCATCGCAAATGTCACCTTTGTCATCATCATCATCATCATTGCCTTCCTTTATTAAGTTCTTACCAAATGGCTCTTTGTATATGTAATGGGTCCCCCACATTTACACACTATACTCAAACATGCAAAGAAAATGTTGCTCTGAGTTTTATCTGCCTAACAACCTCCACTCTCTCTCTCAGTCACTGAATAGTGGGAGAAAAACAGAATTTAAACTTGATAATTTATAGTATCAGTGTTTTTCAGTTTAAACCTTTTCTCTTATGACTCTATCTCTTTAAAACACAGGCTCAACCTTCCAGAGTCCCCCTTCCTACCCTCAATCCTCTTTAAGGTGATACTTAGATTTGGGGTAGAATCATGGCCTAAAGGCCATCAATGCCATAGCAGAAAAAGGGACTCAAATTCTTGGACCCATACTGCCCTTAGACTTGAGCAAGAGGGGACTCTACCCTGAGAGAGCTTGCTCTGGCCTCCTCTAGGCACAACCAACACCAAAGGACAAGAAGTCCAGGCATCCAAGGGCATGTTCTCACTGGCGTCTGCACCTCCACTTCTGTACCACACGTGGGGTACCCAGGATGCTAGAATCCCTTTCTTACAAACTTCTCCAGTCTATTTCCAGGGCCTCTGAAGTCTTCTTCCCCAGGTTCATCCTCCTAATGGTGGACCTCAAAACTGGTATGCACACCCTTAGGCCCAAGAGATGGCCAAGAAGAATCTGTACCAAGGTGGCTGGGGGTGAAGGAGCCTGGCCCTGAGGCCTGGAGTTTTGAGGCCCTGTGCTTACCTTCCAAAGTCAGGCTTGGGAATAGGTGGGAGCATGCTGATCCCAGAGCTGTATTTGTACTCTCACCTTGGAACCTGCTCTGGATCCTCATTGGTCTCTGAAGCACTGTGACTGGCCTGACCCAGCTCTTGGACTGGTCACCACTGGGGTGTCAGGCCTTTTGCTATGATGTGCCGGCATCTCTCACTGGAGTATGGTCCTTGACATTTACCATCAATCATGAAGTCCACATACATAGGGTTTGCTTTGTTCTCACTCCAGGACTCAGCTGCCAAACCAGCCGTCTCATCTCCTTGTGTCCCCTCACTGAAGCACAGAAAAACTTCTAGAATCCCTGCATAGCATATGTAAGCTATGGGAAAGCAGGAACATTGACAGCTCTCTGCTCATGCTGGGTACCACTTCTGCTGTCCTGGATGTGGCCACACATGAGGCTTCCCTTACATAATTGTATCATTCAATACCTAGTTTATATATGGCATGCAGGAGTTCTAGAAGTATCCCTGTGCTCTTGGAAAGAAGTTAATCTGAATTGAAATATACTGTATCAAATACACACCAGATTTCAAAGACTTAGCCAAAAAAAATAAATAATGTAAAATATCTCATTAATTTTTTATTGATTGCATGTCGAAATGATAATATTTTGGATATATTTAGTTAAAGTATATTATTGAAATTAATATTGCTGGTTTCTTTTTTTAATGTTTTTTATTGTTTTATTTATTTGTCCTGGTTTTCTGGCACTCTGGGAAGTCAAAGCAGAAAGCTTTTAGGGCTTCAACCTTGAGCAAATGAAGGTAGAAAGATGGCTAACTCTTTGTAAATAGCAAAGCTGTTGCAATACCCCCCAAATGGCCAGGTCGTCGTGGCTCAGCAGATGGCCTAGAACCAGGGGTCCAGGACGAACCATTGTTTCATTACCTCCTTTGGAAAGCCTTAGAGGGCCTGTCTCACCCTTCTCCCCTTCTGAGGGTGACCAAGAGTGGTAGCACATGGCCCATCACCCCAGCCACACTAACAGAACAAGGGAACCATCGGTGGGCCAGCCAGAGCCTGCGGTGGCCCTGAGCAAGAGCTCTGCCAGATAGAGGCAACTCTACTGGGTGGCGAAGGCTGTCCAACCAGTGCTCTGCCGGGATGTCTAAGACACAAGGAGAAAGTCTGTTGCTAAAGGCAGGAGCGGTGTGTACAGAGGTGAAACACAATATGTGCATCATCAGCATGGTGGAGCCCCAGAGCAGGGATCCACGGGTGCCAGTTCTGAAGAGTCGCCTACCAGGTACTGTAACAGTGTCGCCAGAGCTGCTACTGGAGTAATGGGCTACAACTGCTTCCTGTACCATCTCCTAGTTTCCGCAGGGGCCTGACCACATGGCCTGAGACAACTTCTTGTCTCCTTTATTTCCCTATGTAGTCCTATAAATGACCCTCATTAGTAGAAAAGCCAAAGGCCATGTCTGTATCATGAAACCTGAAACCCGTGAATCCAATTTACATGTAAATGTCACAAAAGGAATTGACCAAAAGGATCCAATACAGTTTGCCTCCCTAATGAAGGACTGGTAGTCGTGTCAGTGCCACTGCGTGGTTCCACCCCAGACGTTACTGGGAAGGCAGCTCATTCCTAACCCTCTTCCATTTGGCCGACCTCGACTTCAGAAGCTGCAAAAGTGAAAGCCTTCTTTCCCAACTCCAACAGCTAAGCATCACCTGTTTCTTTTTACTTAAAAAAAAAAATGTGGCTACTAGAAAATTTAAAATTACATATGTGGTTCATATTAAATTTCTGTTGGACAGCTCTGTCCTGGAAACTTGGTAGCCTCAACCAAATGATGTCTGAGGCAGTCGGTACACCGTTGCCTCCCCAGCTTGGCATTCCTTAGACACTACCTCTTTGCCTCTTCCTGCCTCTCATCTCCTTGTCATTCCATCAGCTTGGAAGAGCAGACTTTCTACTTCCTTTTCCTATCTCACATGTTCTATCCTCCTTCCTCGAAAAGGCTCCGAGCCTCACAGCTCAGCCGTCATGGTGGAAAGGGTGTCCTGTCTACCCTGTGAGAGAAACTCTATGATGCCATCAGCCAGGGCTTGTCCTTGACAGGCATTAAAGGAATTTTGAAATTTTTTTCCTTCTCAACAAAGTTCAC
The DNA here is from genome assembly GCA_963575035.1 of Avahi laniger. NCBI lineage: Eukaryota > Metazoa > Chordata > Mammalia > Primates > Indriidae > Avahi > Avahi laniger. The sequence continues at coordinate 30,753 of CAUYSK010062467.1, read as the reverse complement.
TTTGAGGGCACTTATCCTTCTGTGATTCCCCCCACCCCTCCAGAGTCTTACTTTGAATGTCAAAAGTAGGTATTATATAACCTCCCACTTCCTCTTTGGTTTTCTTTTATAATAATACCAACTCTCCATGATGCAAAAGAGAAAACACATTCATATATTTTAAACATGTATATTCATTATTTGAATATTATATAATATAATCCTCGATGACTTATATACCTTAGAAGCATGTGTAATTAACTCCATTTTATAGATGAAGGAATGAGACTAACAAGAATCAGTGGCAAAACTAGAATTTCAACTTAGGTCTTTCGACTTTTATATCCTCATTCATTTAACTTGACAAATATTTATTGAGTATCTGTGCTAGACACTGTTCTAGATACTTGGGATGTATCAGCGAATGAAATGAGCTCTCTGCCTTCAGAGAGCTTATTTTCTAGCAAGGGGAGAGAGATTATAAACAATGCAGTTGGCAGAATAATGGCCCCCCAAAGACATTCACATCCTGATCCCTAGAACCTATGAATATGTTACATTAGAAGGCAAAAGGGACTTTGCGGGTGTGATTAAGGTTATGAACCTTGAGACAGAGAGAGCATCTTGAGTTATCCATTTGGGCACAATGTAATCACGTGGATCCTTAAAAATGGAAGAGGAAGACAGAAGAATCAGAAAGATGTGATGGAGGAAGAGGCACGAGCAATTTGAAGAACGAGAGGGACTTAACCCACTGTTACTGGCTTAGAAGATGGAGGAAGGAAGATCAGACATCACCAAGGACTGTGAGCAGCCTCTAGAAACTGGGAATGCCAGCAAGGAAGAAATAACCTCAGTCCTTCAACCACAGGAAACTAAATTCTGCCAACAATCTGCAGAAGCAAGAAAATAGGTTCTTCCCTGGAGTCTGTAGAAATGAACGTAGCCCTGCCAACTCCTTGACTTTGGCTTTGAGAGACTCTAACCAGAGAAAGCAGCTGAGCCCACCAGACTTCTGACCTACAGAACAGTAAGACAATAAATCTGTGTTGTTTTAAGCTGCTAAGTGTGTGGTGATTTGCTATTACAGCAATAGGAAATGAATGCAAGCAAAAAATACAATAAATAAGCATATCAGTATCCAAACAGGAAAGGAGAAAGCATCCTTGATAACTTATAGCAAAGAGAGATTTAATGCATGGAACTGGCGCAAACAGTAAAAGAACAAAAGCAGGAAGAGGATATTACCTGGTGTGGCAGATTGATTGCATTTATGGCCTCACTCTTTTACCCTTCCCCGTACCCAGACCCTTTGGCATGTGACTTTGGAGTCCCTTCCATAAAAGAGGAGTACATTTCTCCACACTATGTAACCTTTGGGGCAGGGGTGATGATGAGCCAGTTCTGAGCCCAGTCTCAGGGGTCCTATGTGTTCCCATGTGCCCTCTCTCACACATGTGCCGTCACCATGTGAACATGCTCTGGCCATCCTGATGGAGGATGAGAAATGCATGGTTCAAGTCTAGGAGGCACAGTCAAGACCAGCTTAAATAAGCCAACCACCAGCCAACCTGCAGAGCACAGAATCACTTAGCTCACCCCTAGCAGACCCTGGATAGACAAGCAATAAATTCTTACACTTTTGTGTGCTACTAAAATGTTATGGTTGTATGTTACACAGAACTATTTTGGCGGTAGATAATTTATGCCTCTGGAAATCAGGAAATTGTCATCACCCCTGACTTGAAGGGTAAAATATGGGAGGGAGTGATCCCAGAGATCGGGAAGGTGCTAGTACCCCTAAGCCAACGGCCACAAGCCCACGGTCCACCATTGTACTGCTAACCCTGCTGGAGAAATCAGAAAGCAATTCCCACCCCTCGGCTGGACTTCCTGAGCCCACACTGTTGGAGGCACCTCTTGTGCCAATGAACAGTCATTAGCGGAAGTGAGTGAACAGAAGTCCCCTCTGCTGCCCCTGCTACTGTCTTATCATCTTCTGATCGCACGTGAATCCTCCCGAAGGCAGATGCTAACTAGAGCAAAGCTGACAAGAGAGTGCAGGAAATACAGTTTACAGCCTTGCAGCCCCAGCAGTACAAGGGAAATTACAGAAGGCTGTGTGGGGCTGTGTGCCAACAGACGTTACCTGGCACAATCAATACATTATGTGATATATTACAAATGATAAGTGCAATAGGAATAAAACAAGGAAAAAAGAAAGCAGGATTTAAATAAATAAGCATGTTCTTAATCACTATATTTGACTGCCTCCCAGCTAACATAACCGTTGCTAGATAGAGGTATTACAAAAGCGCAAAGTGTTCCTACAGGGAAGGATGAGACAATAAGAGAATAGGAATACACACAAGGAAGAATTAAAGATGAATTTTGTGTGGTATATCAAGGCTGAAAAAAGTTGCACAAACATCACTGGAATTGAGACACTTATTTAATTCTATTTAATAAACCATTTCTTCCTACGTACTTGGCACAAGACACCATACCAAAAACAGCGAGGAATACAAATACAGCCTGGATTGCAGCAGCCTGGTTGACCCCAAGTCCTCCAACTCGCAGGGGTCAACTTGTCTGTTAAGCTTTGATTCAGTTGCTTTACCGTTCATTGCTGTACTGTGCAAACTCAGCATCCTCTACATATCTCTCAGGGTTCCTTTAGGGTGTTTGAGGGCCTGGCCCGAGTTCTTTCGTCTGTCTTGATTTCTGCTCTGAGTTTTGCCTTGTGTCTATATTATCCCTTTGCTACATTAGGTCAATGCAGCAGACATTGCCACATTCCATTTGGAACCCCAAGTACCACTGCCCAAGGCTGTGTTTGTGCAGATTTAATGGACGGTTCAGGGCAGCTGGGGAGGCTAGCAGTGCAAAACACAATTTAAAACTGAACTTAGTCATCCTTATTCTTAAACACCTCTCAGTCATCTCCCTGCCTAGAGGAATTTTCATTTACGTTTTACTTATATTTCCTTCTCTCTAGCTCACTTCCTTCTTTCCTCAACCAGTTATAGTTTGACCTCTTCTCCCACCAAAATTCCTATTTATTTGTTAAATGGAGCAATTTAGCTGTCTTTGACTCACCACGTGATGATTATCTAGGCTACCCGATTTACCAGTAAGTGGTGTTCTTGAACAAACCCACAGTTCCCTCTCTAAACAAAATTTTGCAGTTGGCTTTTAAAATCATTTTCCTCCCTCCCAGCAAGCCAAAGAGAATAAGCCACAGCTTCCATAGTCATGGAAACTGCCTAACATATACAAAGGAACTGCCTACGGAACATGTCCTACAGAATGTTCCTGGAGTTTGGTCCCCAAGTACTGTTCTGAGAAGACAGCCTGTGGGAACACACACAGGAAGGTGTATCACAAGATTGAGGTATTTGAAAATATGTACTGTCATTTCATGTGGTAATTGGGAAATTAAGTATTTTCTTTTAAAATAAACAACCAGGGAGCTTTTGTTTCTATGATGGGGGCTAGGTAATTTGAACCAACCCTTTGACAAAGGGAAAACAGAAAAACTAAAAATTATAATATATACATATATATAGATGGAATTTTATATATATATAAAGATGGAATTATACATATATATATATTTAAGTCTACTTGAAAATATCAGAGAGTTAATAAGATAGTTAAGGTAGAATTATCTTTCCATGATCTAAGAAAAGCCAGAAATACATAGAGTTGAGCCTGGTATTTGGGGCTGTTTCCCTTGGAAATGTTTAATGATTCCTGAACAGACTGCTGAGAGGCAGAGCAGAATTTTGAGCAGCTTCAGGGGTTAAAAGATGAAAGTTGGAGTCTAGGAGCCACTAAAGTAACCAACTCCCATGCTTTAGATTGGGACCATCGAGGTCTGAATTCTAGGGGTAAGGATAAACTAGAAATAGAAAACAGATTTATAGCCAGAGTGCCAGTAAAAAGAGAGAGAATGGTACAGGAAAAACAGTCGAAGAGATACAACCTGAGAACTTTCTAGGAATGATAAAATACATCAAGCCACAGATTTAAGAGTTACCATGAACCTCAGGGAAGCTAAATATAACGAAAACAACACTTATACACATCATAGCAAAACTACAGAAAATAAAAGACAAAAACTCATAAAAGCAGTTCAGAGAAGAAAAAGGATTATTTTCAAAAGAGAAACAAGTAGACTAACAAGTAAAGCCATGAAAAAATTCTGAGAGAACTCGTTGCCAGCAGACCTGAACTAGAAGAAATGTTAAGAAAATGCTAGAAACATTAAGAAAAGGATGCCAGAGAGAAATATGGATTTATTCAAAATAATATCAATGCAGTTCACTTAGGTTTTACAACTGTTGATTGTGGTGGTGTTTATACAATTGAATATATTTGTCAAAACTTGTAAAACTAAACACTAGAAAGGATTAATTTTACTTTTGTAAATTATAGCTTAATTAAAAAGGATAAAAATAAATTTACCATATAGCTTTGAATCTATTCTGAACTTTCATTCTATAGCATTGATCTATATATCTATACTTTGCCAATAACACAGTAAATTGATAACACTAACTTCATGTAAGTCTTAAAATCCTGGTAGTAAAGTCCACACATTTTGCTCTTCTTTTTCAAAATCATTTTAGCTATTCTAAGTCCTTTGTATTTACATATAAATTTTGATAATTTCTACAAAAATATGCTGATTCAGATTGCATAGACTCTATCAATCAATTTGATATAATTGACGTCTTAACAAAATGAATCTTCCAATCCATGGAGCAATATATTTTTCCATTTACTTAGATTTTCCTTAAATTCTCTTATCAGTCTGTATACAATTATTTTCAATACTTTTTTAAAAAGGAAATAACTTACACGAGCATCAATAGGGCATTTTTAAGTAAAATTATGGCACATGTATACAAACAATGAAATATTTAGCTTTTAAAATGATTCATAACTCCCACAATGGTAGTAGGAGTAAAGACAGTAAAGTGAAGCCATGTCACAGAATCTGTCTCCCTAGTAGCTAACAAAATGATTTTTTAAATTGTTATAAAAAGATGGAGAAAGAACCCAAAATTTAACCAAACAAGAAAAGGAGCTCAAAATTATGTTATAAACTTCAAAAAGCATTGGACAAGAAAATGCAGAAAGTTTGGGTGCAGTCCTGCATCACTTCTAAGACTGTCTTCACCTCCAGCAGAGTCAGTACCAGAGAAGTGTTGTAAGAGAAATCCTGCGGATTCTGAGCAGTGTCTACCAATTCAAAAACGAGCAGACTTATGGTAGGTATGAAAGACAGATACTACAGCATGAGGGTAATTGGTTCTGCTGAATATGGCAATACAATAAATGAGGAGCCAAGGGAGCATCTGGAATTGTCAAAAAGAAAGTACAGAAAACATCCTTGAAGTAAAGGATAAAAAAATGTGTACTTAAAGGCATAGTCTATATCTAAGAAAATTGACACAAAACATTAGATACTGATTGACACATTGTCTGGTTAAGTTGCTGAACATGAAAGAAGTCTTCAAACATTCAGCCAGAAAAAAGTCACCAAAAGAAGGAAAAATCAGCATGGCCTCCAAATTCTCCACAGAAACATTTATTACAGAAGACAATGAAGCAATAGATAGATGTTCTCAGGGTCCAAGTATGACTGAAAGATACTCAGCACAACTGAAATTGTCAAACATGTGTAAAGGCAGCAGACATTCATTTTCAAATATGGACAATTCATGCGTCCTTCTTGGAAAACCAATTCAACAATGAAATCCAGCCAAACAAGAAATAAATAAAAATAAATAACTCAGGAATGGGGAATTGAAAGAAAAATGATTGTTGTCAACAATTAGTTCAATCACATAGATAAAGAAAATAAACATCTGGGAAAATTCTGGTTGTAACACAAAATTTAATGTTATATACTTGAACAAAGTCATAATAATATAATCAGCAAAAGAGAGATGTGGGGGAAAGAGGTGAGAAGACACATGCATACTGACCTATTTACTTGTCACACTCAGAAGTCAAGTAATGCTGTCGAAAACTGAAAAAAAAATACAATTTTGATGACTAATCCCTTAAATTTTTAAAATCTTTTCTCATAACCAAATTTTATAGGAATTAATATTTCTTATAGTGAGAGATTATTGATCTAGGACAACTATTTCTTTAGTTTCACCTCAGCATACTTTTCTTCTGTTAAATTCAAATTAAAGTTTTAAAATTACAACACATAAAAGTATATGAGGCCAGGCACGGTGGCTCACGTCTGTAATCCTAGCACTCTGGGAGGCTGAGGCGGGCAAATCGTTTGAGCTCAGGCGTTCGAGACCAGCCTGAGCAAGAGCAAGACCCTGTCTCTACTAAAAATAGAAAGAAATTAGCTGGACAACTAAAAATATATAGAAACAATTAGCCGGGCACGGTGGCATGTGCCTGTAGTCCCAGCTACTCGGGAGGCTGAGGCAGAAGGATCACTTGAGCCCAGGAGTTTGAGGTTGCTGTCAGCTAGGCTGATGCCACGGCACTCTAGCCTGGGTGTCAGAGTGAGACTCTGTCTCAAAAAAAAAAAAAAAAAAAAAGTATATGGATGAATATCACAGACCCACATTGTGCAAAATAAACCATATATAAAGGAATACATACCATATAGCTCCATTTATATAAAGATCCAAAAGACAAAAGAAATGTATCCCTATGTGGTAGGGTAGGAGACTCGTGACTGGAACTAGGCATCAGGAAGTCTAGGGAATGTCCTATCTGTGGGGTACACCACGGGTGTGTATACAGATGTAAAAATTCACTGAGATGTACACTTAACATTTGTGCATATTACTGTGTGTATGTAGGTTTTTAAAATTCAAATTAAATTAAATATAATACCTTTTATTTAAAAATGGCATAGATAGTAAAGTTTGATTTTTAAGAAACAGTTTATTCTTCTATCTATATGTATGCAAAGAGAGGTATCTGGAATAAATGTCATCAAATGATGGCAATTGGTAATTTCAGAGTAAAGGGATTTGGGTAATTCATTGCTTTCTTTGTTGTATTTTTCTGTTGTTTGAACTTTTATAATGAGCACAGATTACTTGTAGCAAACAATAAAATTATTTTTAAATGATGATTCAGATCTGTATTCATGGATCCAAAAATGTCTCACACATATTTTTAATTCAAAAGGGATTGTAAAATATTATACTATGATCTATTTTTTCCATTCAAACAAATAAGCATATACATTATAGTATATGTGTATTTTTTTAATTTTCTTTTTTTTAATTTCAAAGTATTGCGGGATACAAATGTTTTTGGTTACATAGATTGCTTTTATAATGCTTGAGTCAGGGTTAAAATTGTGCCCATCACCCAGATAGTGTTCATTGTACCTGTTAAGTAGATTTTCGCCCGTCCCCTCCTCCACCCTCCACCCTGCTTGATTTCCCTTGAGTTTTAATTCCCTTTATGTACATGTGTGCTCATCAGTTAGTTCCAATTTAATAGTGAGTACATGTAGTGTTTGTTTTTCCATTCTTTAGATACATTAATTAGGATAATGGTCTCTAGTCCCATCCAAATTTTTGTAAAAAGCATTAACTAATCCTTCATGGCTGAGTAATATTCCATGGTATACATATGCCACATTTTGTTAATCCACTCATGAATTGATGGGCACTTAGGTTGATTCCACATCTTTGCTATAGCAAATTATGCTGCAATAAACATTTGATTAAAGGTGTCTTTTTGAAAAAATGTCCTTTTTTTCCTTTGGGTAAATAGTAGTGGGATTGCTGAATCAAATGGTAGGTCAGCTTTGAGTTCTTTGAGGAATCTCCATACTGTTTTCCATAGAGGTGGTACTGATTTGCAATCCCACCAACAGTGTATAAGCATTTCTTTCTCTCTGCATCCATGCCAGCATCTATTGTTTTTGAACTTTTTAATAAAAGCCATTCTGACTGGGTTAAGGTGATATCTCATTGTGGCTTTAAGTCGCATTTACCTGATGATTAGTGACATTGAGTATTTTTCATATGTTTATAGACCAGTTGTCTATCTTCATTTGAGAAGCTTCTGTTCATGTCTGTTGGCCACTTTATAATGCGATTGTTTGATTTTTTTTCTAGCTGATTTGCTTGAGTTCTTTGTAGATTCTGATTATTAGCCCTTTATCAGATGTATAGCTTGCAAATATTTTCTCCCATTCTGTAGGTTGTCTATTTGCTCTGTTAATTATTTCCTTGGCTATGCAGAAGCTTTTTAATTTAATTAAGTCCCACGTATTTATTTTTGTTGCTGCCGTGATTTCCATTGGGGTTTTCTTCAGAAATTCTTTGCCTAGGCTGATATCTAGAAGAGTTTTTCCAACATTTTCTTCTACTAATAGAATTCTTATGGTTTCATGTCTTACATATAAGTCCTTTATCCATCTTGAATTAATTTTTGTGAGTGGTGAGAGATATGGATCCTGTTTCATTCCTCTGCATGTGGCTATTCAATTTTCCCAGCACTATTTATTGAATAGGTTTCTTTTCCCTAGTGTATATTATTATCTGCCTTGTTGAAGATCAATTGGCTGTATGCGGATGGTTTATGTCTGGGTTTTCTGTTTTGTTCCATTGGTCTATGTCTCTACTTTGTTGCCAATACCATGCTGTTTTGGTTACTGTAGCCTTGTAGAATAGTTTGAAGTCTGGTAATGAGATGCCTCCGGATTTGTTCCCTTTGCTTAAGATTGCATTGGCTATTCAGGCTCTTTTCTGGTTCCAAAGGAAACATAGAATTAGTTTTTCTAGATCTGTGAAATATGACATTGGTATTTTGATGGGGATGGCACTGAATCTGTAAATCATTTTGGGTAGTATGGACATTTGAACAATATTGATTCTACTAATCCATGAGCATGATGTTTTTCCATCTGTTTGTATCATCTGCGATTTCTTTCCTCAGCGTTTCCTAGTTCTCTTTTTGGAGATCTTTTGCCTTCTTGGATAAGTATATTACTAGGTATTTTATTTTCTTTGTAGCAATTGTGAATGGTAATTAGTCTTTGATTTGACTCTCATCTTGACTGTTATTAATGCATAGAAATGCTACTAATTTGTGTACATTGATTTTGTAACCTGACACTTTGCTGAATTTATTTATGAATTCCATGAGTCTCCTAGTGGAATCTTGGGGGTTTTCTAGATATAATATTATATTGTCTGCAAAAAGTGATAGTTTGACCTCCTCTATCCTGATTTAGTTACATTTTATTTCTTTCTCTTGCCTAATTGCTCTGGCTGGGATGTCCAGGACTATGTTGAATAAAAGTGACAGTGGACATCCTTATCTTGTTCCAGTTCTTAGTGGGAATACTTTCAACTTTTCCCCATTCAGTACAATGCTGGCTGTGGGTTTGTCATATATGGCTTTTATAATTTAGAGATATGTTTCTTCTATGTCTAGTTTGTTGAGGATTTTTGTCATGAAAGGGTGCTGAATTTTTTCAAATGCTTTTTCTGCATCTATTGAGATAATCATATGATCTTTGTTTTTGCTTCTGCTTACGTGGTGAATCAAATATGATCAATCTTGGAGAATGTTCCATGTGCTGCTGAGAAGAATGTATATTCAGTACTTTTTGGGTAAAATGTTCTGTAAATGTCTGTTAGACCCGTTTGTTCCAGAGTCCCATTTAAGTCCAGTGTTTCTTTATTTATTTTCTTCTTGGATGATCTGTCCAGTTCAGTCAGTGGAGTGTTGAAGTCCCCAGCAATTACGATACTGTTGTTTATCTCTTTGCTTAGATCTAGTAAGGTTTGCTTTATGAATCCGGGCATTTCTGTGTTCATTGCATAATTATTTAGGACTGTTATGTCTTCTTGTTGAATTGCTCCCTTCACCATTATATAATGAACATCTTTGTCTTTCTTTACTATTGTTGATTTAAAGTCAATTTTATCTGATATAAGTATGACTCTACCTGCTTTCTTTTGGTTCCATTTGCATAGAATATTTTTTTCTGTCCCTTCACCTTGAATCTGTATGAGTTCTAGTGGGTTAGATTTGTTTCCTGGAGACACCAGATATTTGGTTTGTATTTTTTTATCCATTCATCCAGCCTATGTCTCTTGATTAGGGGATTCAACCCATTCCTGTTGATTGATAGAATTTATATGTTGGATGCTGTTATGTTCATCCTATTGGGTAGTACCTTATTGATGTTTTTGTTTCTTGTTTTATTATTTTATATGATCTCTAAGCTTTAGCTTTGGGGTAATTTTACTCTAGTGAGTGACTATTGTGCTGATCCATGTATAATGCAGTTCTGAGTATTTCCTGCAGGGCAGGTCTGGTCTTGACAAATTCCCTCAGTGATTCCTTGTCTGGAAAAGTCTTTATTTCTCTTTCATATATGAAACTTAGTTTTACAGGAGAAAAAATTCTAGGATAGAAGTTGTTCTGTTTAAGAAGACTGACGATCAAGCCCCAATCCCTTCTGGCTTGTAAGGTCTCCATTGAGAAGTCTGCTGTTAGCCTGATGGGTTTTCCTTTGTAAGTTACTTGATGTTTTCACCTTACACCTCACAGGAGTTCCTCTTTCATGTTGACTTTGGCCAATCTGATAACTATGTGTCTGGTGATTGCCTCTTTGCCATGAATCTCACAGGTATTTATTGAGCTTCTTGTATCTGGATGTTTAAATCTCTAGCAAGACCAGGGAAGTTTTCCTCAATTATTCCCTTAAATAGGTTTTCCAGCCCTATGTGGTTTCTTCTTCATCCTCAGGGATGCCTATGATTCTTATAATGGCAATTTTACATAATCCCATATTTCTCATAGGCTTTATTTATTCCTCTTAATTCTCTGCTCTTTATTTTTGATTGACTGAGTTAATTCAAAAGAGTTGTCTTCAAGCTCTGAGATTCTTTCTTCTGCCTGATCTAGTTTATTCTTAAAACTTTCCACTATGTTTTGTATTTCCTTAAATGAATTTTTCATTTCCAGAAATCCTATTTGTTTTTTTAAAAAAATATATCTGTCCCTTTAGTCAATTTTTTATTCATTTCCTGAATTGTTTTTCTGGTTTCTTTGAGTTGGTTTTGCATTTTCTGTTGGATTTCCTTGAGCTTCCTTATAATCCATATTTGGAATTCTTTATCCATCATTCCAATATTTTCATTTTCATTGGTATTCATTGCTAGAGAACTGATGTTCCCTTTCGGGGGTGTCCTTTCATTCTGATTTTTCATATTTCTGGAGTCTTTCCCTGATTCTTTCTCTTCTGGAGCAGATGTTCCTTCTTATTTTTGGATTTTCTTTTGTTTAGATAGGGCTTTTTCCCCTCCCCTATCACTTGTATGGGTGTGTTTGCAGCATATGTTGGATAAGAACCTTTGGCTTTGCTTGTGGGTGCTTTGATGGTCATCTATGTTCTGGATGGTTATACATAGCATTGGTTATAGATATCCATAGTGTGGTGGTTTTCTCAGTTGCTAGTTGTTTGTAGGCTATAGCTGTGGTAGGCTATGTGAGTGGGTGGATTCCCTGTCTCTCTTTGATGAGGGAGAATGGAGATCTTTGAAATCCTTTCTTTTTCCCCAGCCCTGTGGTCTTCTTAATGGTGGGAATTGTATTGGCATACCCAGTTTAATCTCTGAGACAGTAGGTGCTGCTTATGGGTGAGAATCAACTACACCTTGTATGATTGAGTCAGTAAATGTTGTAAAGAGTTGTGTAAATTGACCTCCCTGTCAATAGGTGGCATATGCTAGAAGGAACAAGCTGCAATGTTGTTTTTGGGTCCTGTGACCAGCTCTAGTCCCTTAGGAGAAGTGCTACAATGCCCCAGTTTGTGGGTGGGGCCCTGGAACTTTCAGGTGTGTCCTTATTCTCTTCCACAGCAGAGGTGAGTGGGGGAGTGAGGCTGAGTGGGGCTGGATTGGGTGAGCTTGCCCTCAGCCTCCACAAAAGCTGGCAAGGTAGCTGTTTCAGCAGGGATTGTTGGTTTGCTCCCAGCTTCTGGGTATAGCCACCAGGGAGGAGCCGAAGTGGCCCCACCCAACCAGAAAGTCTGCTTGTGGAGGCAGGGCCATCTGAGATTCACAATCTGGCTGTCAGGAGCAGGTTTCACTCTTCTCCCCACCTCCTACTCCATGGCTTCCCACTAGCATCTGCCAGCAGGCAGGAGCTCAAGTTAGCTGAGCTCTCCCATGATTGTGTTGTGGACTGGGAGGTTCCCCATCCAAGATCCCAGCCTGAACTAAGAGCACAGCCTTCTTGCAGGGAGGGGTGTGCCCTGTGAGTACACTGCAGCTAGTACCCACACTGCATTATCCTCAGATCTGCCCACATGGGCTCCCTCACTTCCTGAGACTAGTTCACAAATCTCCCCTCTGTGCCCCCAAGCAACACGATCGAGACCTGGGGTACAAGATCTGGCCTGTGGGCCTATCTCTGGGCCCCCAAAGATCAATCCCTGACCACACCAGGGAGAAGTGTGCTGATTCTGATTTGCCTATGGAGCACTCAAGCATGTTTGCTGTCCCTGTGATTCAAGGTGTGCCCTGCTCTGATAGAGCTGCTGAGCAGGCAGCACCAGGGAGGGCCAGTGAGCAGGGATCTCACAGTCCGAGCACTCCTCAGTCTGCTGCAGTACCTTAAGAGGAAAGCTTTGAGCCCCACTCTCTGTGGAAGCCTTGGTATGGTGACTCAATTGTCTCTCTCAGCAGCCGTGGGTTGGGGAGGGGAAGAGGAGGAAAAGAGAATGGTTGGAGGAAAGCTAGCACTCTGGTCATCTCTGTCCCTCTCTCTGGGAAGCAGCCTACCTGGAATGTCCAAGCTCTAGAGTCACGCAGATCACCTGGGAGCCCCTTGACCCCTGTGGCTCCTGCAGTCTGGGCCAGGTTTGGGAAATGTTTGTGTGGGAACAAGAGAGATAAAACCTGAGAAGTTGAAGCACCCTAGGGAGGACAAAGGTGCGCGGCGGGTGGAGAAGCAATATGGTGCCTGCTGTCCTGACTTGGGTCTGTGTGCCCCACGGGGGCTGGGAGCCTGGTTCTTTTTCCACAAGGAGTTCCCAGCTCTCTGGCAGTATCAGCTTTTGGGCTCGTGAAGGTAGACAATCTCTCTAGCTGCTCGGGAGCTTGCCAATCGTCAGAGATGTGAGGGAGGGAGAAACAAACGGTTCTACCTCCCTTTTTCACTGGACTCCAAGCCTCTCAGAGGTTGATCACTGCCAATATTTTGCTCCTTCTTGTTCTGCTCTACAACTTCTTTCTGTGGAGTCTCTTGTAGATCCTGGTACCCTTCCCTCAGAATTACACCCAATCGATGTTTTGTTTGTTTGTTTTTTCTCTTTCATCTAAAACTTTTCTTTCTTACTGAGATGCTTTGGCAACTGGTATCTCTAATCAGCCATCTTCTCTATGTGTATTTTTTAATGTCTAGAAGTATAGACACTAAAACAGTCTGGAAATCCCAAAAGCAAAATTTATTGGCAGCAATTATCTCTAGATGGTGAAATTACAGATAATTATTTTCCTTTCATCTTTGTACTTCTTTATAGTACATTAATTTTTTAAATTTTTTCTGCAGTATTTAAAGTTTTTACAATAAAAAGTATTACTTACATAATGAGAAAAATGCTATTTTCATTGATGGAGAGGGTGAGGAAGAAAGAAAAATGGAAAAGTAATCCCTTAGAAAAGAGAATTGAAAGAACCCCATGAAAAACTGACTAGACTCTAGGAGTTGAAGGGACAGCCAGGCCACATGTGTGAGAAATTGTCTCTGCAACTGGACTCTTGTGGCCTAATAAAGAATATGACTTTTTCAAATTATGGTCAAAAGACTGGAGAAAATGAGTGTGTGGGTTTGGCACACGTAAAGGTAAACTTGAAGTGGTTAAATGACAAATCTCCAAAAGTTGGACAGGGTAAGTCTCGAGATTACAATATGGAAGAAAAATTATGAGGCCAATATTTCTGCATATAGTGGTAAGTGAAATTTTTTTCTGATAGTTATAAAACTAGAACTTGTTCTCTTTCCAACAAAAAGTCTAAATTCATAAATTTCTTCTCATCATTGAGGAGTACCTCAGCATATAAGCAAACAAAGATGTAGAGCTCAATGCTATACACAGAAAGAAACCATGTCCAGGTTAACAAGCAAGAGACATTTTACAGAGCCTGAATAGAATGTCCCAGAATTGCACAAATATAGTGGGAAAAGAAAAGTGAAGTTTTAGACTAACTTCATGAAACTATATTCAAATGAGATGGTTGTGCATTATGCAGGACAAAGAATTAATATCCCTAATATACAAAGGATTCTAATAAATCAAAAGGAAAAAACAAATATCTTTATCAAAAAACGTCAAAGCACCTAGATAGGAAAAATAAAAATTGATAACGAATGGCCAATATACACATGGAAATATGTTCAATATGTCTAGAAATGAAAATGCAAATTAAAAATAATGTGATATCATTTCTTTGCCTAAAAGATTGGCAAAGATTAAAATACTGAAAATACCATGTTGGAGAAGTGAATACTCTTATTAACACTGTTGGGTACATAAGATGGTACAACCTTTCTGGTAGGAAATTTGGTAGTATGTATCAAAATGTTACATAGGCTTTTCCCCTTGCTAATTAATCTTATTTCTAGAAATTTATAATATGGTGATAATTAGACAGGGCACATCTTGGTATTACAAAACACACACATACTCAAACATATACATACATAGATGCAATATGTCTATTAATGGTTTATTGAAACAGATTATGGTACATTCACCACATAAGGAATAATATGAAACCATTAAAACATAAATCCATTTATTTGTGGCTACAGCACATTGATAAATAAAAAAGCAAGTAGCAAAATGCATGCATAGCATATTCTCATTTTAATTTGTTGTGTGTGTATGTGTTTGTGTCTGTGTCTCTGTGTATAACACACACATATGCACAGAAAAGAAAGTCTGGACAGATACCTGGCAAATGTAGCATCTGTTCTATTTGTGAGGTAAAATTACAGGTGATTTTCATATTTGTGGTGTTTTATTTATTTATACATTGAATATAAACGTATTTCATAATCAAAAAAATAGTTAATTTTAATTTTAAAAATATAAACCTTTAGGAACTTCAAACAAAGGAGAGATGGTTCTCTGTAATTATTATAAAGGTCCTGATATAAAAATCTACCATTTTGACTCCTTTTAACATGGCACAAAAAGACAGAAAGACAATGAAAAGGATCAGTGAATGATACAGAATGGTGAAAGCTTAAATGAAAGTTGTTCATATTTCCTTAACCACATGGCTAAGGATTTCACCATGTCCTCATAAAAAGAGGTAATTGAGGTTAACCTCAAAATCACACTGAATCTTTTTATGGTAAGTTACAAGGATATGTTTGTTTAAATTGATTTTTTAAAGACTTAAAGTGTAGAGCCACTTCCAAAATGGTGGAGGCAGGACTTCCAATATCTGCTCTTCCATAAGCAATGACAACTCTAGTAAAAATTGTCAAAATAAACTTTTTCAGAACTTTGAAAATTAACCAATAATTTGCAACAATCTGCAAAACATCTATTCAACAAAAATGGTTGAATCTCAGTAATAAGAACAAGTGTTTTGTCTTTTTACCTTGTCCTATTCACACCTTCTCCTCCCCAATCTATGGTAATTTTGAAAACCAACAGCCTCATAAAAACCATCAAATTGCCAGCCACTGGAGCAAGCAGAATGGGTTTGGAGTTTCTCAAAAGCTCCACTCCCAGAAAATTGTCTCTGTTTGAACTACCTGGCATTTTCCTAGAAATCCCCACTCACAAGGCTTCTGATGGTTAATTTTATGTGTCAACGTGAATGGGTCACGGTGCCCAGATATTTGGTCAAATATTCTTTTGGATGTTTCTGTGAAGATACTTGTTAAATGAGGTTAATATTTAAGGCAGTGAACTTTGAGTAAAACAGATTACCCTCTAATGTGAGTGGGACTCCTCTAATGAATTAATGGCCTTAATAGAATAAAAACTGACTTCCCCCAAGCAAGAAGGATTTCTGCCAGCAGATTGCCTTTGGACCCAGACTGCAATTTTTCCCTGGGTCTCCAACCTGCTGGCCTACTCTGCAGATTTTGGACTTGCACTTCCACAGTTGCATGAGCCAATTCCTTAAATTAATCTCTCTCTCTCTCTCTCTCTCTCTCTCTCTCTTTCTCTCTCTCTCTCCCCCTCTCCCCCTTCCCTCTCTCTCCCTCTCCCTCTTCCTCTTCCTCTTCCTCTCTCTTCCTATGCACAAAGAATATTTCATGTTAGCACACAGCAAGATGGTGCATCTGCAAGCCAGGAAGAGGGCCATCAACAAGAACTAAATCTGCCAACATCTTGCTCTTGGACTTCCCAGCGTCCAGAACTGTGAGAAATAAATGTATGTTGTTAAGCCACCAGTTTCTGGTATTTTGTTATAGTAGCCCAAGCTGACTAAGACACCTATCTCACATCACAGAAAAAAATTAACTTGAAATTACTCAAAGACTCAAATGTGTGAGCCAAAACTATAAAATTCTTAGAAGAAAACATAAGCATAAATCTTAATGATCTTAGATTAGGCACTGGTTTCTTAGATATGACACCAAAAGCATCATCAAAGTTAAAAACGTCTGTACTACAAATAATACTATCAAGAAAGTTAAGACAACATATGATGTGGGAGAAAATATGTTTAAATCAAATATCTCATAAGGGACTTACATTCAGAACATATAAAGAACTCTTACAACTCAATAATAAAAACAAAACCCAATTTTTAAAATAAGCAAATGATTAAAATAGACATTTCTCCAAGAATATATACTAATGGTTGATAAGCTCCTGAAAGGATGTTCAACATCATTAGTTATTAGGGAATTTTAAATCAAAATCCAATGGGATACCACTTCTCACCTACTAGGATGACTATAATAAAAAAAAAACAGACAATAACAAGTGTTGGCAAGAATGTGGAGAAGTTGGAACTCTCAAAACCTTGCTGGTGGGAATGTACAATGACGCAGCTACTTTGGAAAACAGTTTGGCAGTTCCTTAAAAAGTTAAACATAGAAGTACCATATGGCCCAGAAATTCTATGGCAAGGTATTTACCCAAGAGAAATTAAAAAGCATATATACATACAAAAAACATGCACATATGTTCATAGCAGCATTATTCATAATAGCCAAAAGTTGAAAATAATTCAAATATTCATCAACTGATGAATGAACAAAAAATACATAATATATCCACACAATGAAATATTATTCATTAAAAAAATGAAGTACCAATACTTGCTATAACATGGATGGAAACTTGAAAACTTTATGGCAAGCGAAAGAAGTCGGACACAAAAGCCATATGTTGTATGAGTCCATTAATATGAAAAATCCAGAATAGGAAAATCTGTAGAGAAAAAAATAGTGGTTTCCAGGGATTGGAAGGAAATATGGGGAGTGACTGCTAAGGTGATATAGTTTGAATATTTGTCCCTTCCAAATCTCATGTTAAAATTTGATCCCCAGTGTTGGAGGTGGGGCCTGGTGAGAGGTGTTGGGTGGTAACAGCAGATCTCTGATGAATGGCTTGATGCCATCTTCATGGTAATGAATGAGTTCTTGCTCTCTTAGATGCCTTGAGATCTGATTGTTAAAAAGAAACTGGTGTTCCTCCCACCCTCTCACCGTGTGACATGCTGGCTCCCCTTTGCCTTCCACCATGAGTGGCAGCTTCCTGAGATCCCTCACCCAAAGCAGATGCTGGTGCCATGATTCTTGTACAGCCGGAAGAACTGTGAAACAAATAAACCTCTTTTCTTTATAGATTATCAGCCTCGGTATTCCTTTATAGCAGCACAAATGGATTAAGAAATAAGGAGTATGGGTTTCTTTCTAGAGAGATGTAAATATTCTGGGATTAGATAGTGGTGATAGTTGCACAACTTTGTTAATATACTAAAACCCACTGAATTGTATGCTTGAAAAATAAATAAATAAAAATGTTGGGAGATTTTTTTAAAAACATGTCTTATTGTATAAATACTTTACATCTTTTTTAAAAAAGAAAATATATATAAGCAAAGAAGTTAATTACCAATTATCCTACCACTCAGAGATGTGCTCTGTTAATATTTTGTTTCATATCCAATTTGTAAAAACTTTTTATTTTATGAAAATAATAAGTACACAGAATTTTAAATACTAACACTTCCTTTTAGGTCAGTGTTCAGCTGTTATCTCTCACTTCCCTCTGTTGTCATCCTTGGAATTCCCTTTGCCGTTCTCATGGTTGTATTCCCTACTTCCTTGGTTTCATGTCTTTTTTCCTTTTTTGAGACAGAGTCTCCTCTGTTGCCCTCGGTAGAGTGCAGTGGTGTAATCGTAGTTCACTGAAGCCTCAAACTCCTGGGTTCAAGAAATCCTCCCGCTTCAGCCTCCCAGAATGCTAGGATTACAGGCATGAACCACCATGCCCCACCTCAGATCTTCTTTCTTGCTTTACTCTCTTGTTTGGTGGAAATGAGGGGATGACTTGGGTGACAGTCCAAGCAATATGCCTGTCTCTTGGGTCACACTGTTGCATTTTGGGCTGGTGGCCCTCGGCCCCCAGTGAGCAGTTGCTATCCCAGGATCTTGCCTTACCATCATCCTGGAGAGTCCCTTGTTTCTCTCCTGTGATGGAGTTCCAGTTTCCTTTCTACCAATTCTTCTTCGGTCTGAGTTTAATCCTCTATTTTGGTGTAGCACATCCTCCACTGGGTTCCTGAAGAAAAGATGCATGGAAGGTAAATTTTTTGAAGCCTTGTATGTTTAAAAATGTTTATATTCTGTGCTCATTTTTGAATGATAGCATGGATAGATTGAGAATTCCAGGTTTGGAATGTCAAAGACACTGCCCATTCCCACCTGGCACCTAGGCTCGGCACACGATGCGCACCACCAATCTGGAAAATCGTGTGCTTCAGTGTGGGAAATTTTCTTGAATCATTTCATTGGAAATTTTCTCCCCTCTGTTTTCTCTGTTTCTTCTTCCTGGAATTTCTGTTATTTTGCTTTTGGACCTCCTACACCAATCCTTTGAATTTTCTCTTCTTTTCTTTTTTTTTCCTTTTTCGCATTTTGCTTTACTTTCCAGGGGCAAGGGTTCAACACTACCTTCCATCCCTTCTAATGGCTTTTCTTCTTAATTTTGCTATCACTTTTTTAACTTCTAGGAACTCTTTTATTCTCTGAGGGTTCCTTTGTGGGGTGGGGGTATAGAGAAAATACTGATTTTATGGATATAATATCTTCTCTTAGCTCTCTATGATAATATTAATACTTGTTTAAGTATTCTTCCCCTGATGTCCTATAAGTTGCTTTTTCTTTGTTGGTTTGCATCTTTGTCTTCCAGATGAAAGACTTTCCTCAGATGTCTGATATTCTTTGATTGACTGCTCACAATTAAGAGTTGAGGGCTAAAAGACCGTTTGGAAGTTCTGAATATGTAGGTCTTGCTTGACAACCCTAAACTTTACTGTAAAGTGATCTGGGGAGGCCATTTGTTGGGGAAGACCTACCTTTACACCTTTGTTTTGCACTGGCCAATTAAGCCAGAGAGTTTGCTTCCTGTCTCTTTCCAAGAGGGTAAAGGTCTGGGTACCATCTTTCTGGCACTGAGAGAAGGGCTGGCAGTTTCTAAATTCAGCATTGAGAAAATACACAGTCACTTACTCCCTGTTTTAGGTACTCACTGTGCCTGTCAATCCACTAACACCCCCAGTTCCAGAAAATTTTGGTACTGCTTGTTCCTGAGACTTTTGGTTTGGTTCTAAGCTTACCCCAGCTCTGGTTTAAGATTATTCTTTTCTATGTCTAGGAAGGAAGAGTTATTATGACAGAAAAGCTGAGAACAAGAATCAAATCTTAGCTTTGACATTTCAAAAATATAAACCCTAAAGGACTCAGGACATACAGTTTATGTCACTATGGAGGAAAAACTTTCTAAAACTTGAAAATAAGGCAAAAATGATGGCCGCATGACCTTTCTTAAAAGCTTTGAAGGGTCATTTGACTCACTCAGGGGATATGCCTTTGGTTGTGGTCCAGACATGTCACAGTCCTGAAAACTGAGAGATTAACTTATAGAAAAATGATAAGGTATGAAGATTTTTGAAGGGGAAGGTGGGGGCTTGGTAGAGAAGATAACCCCAATGCTTGCATTGTGTCTACTCTATAGAACATTAACTTGTTTTGCATTTACTTAGCAATCTTATTTCAGTATTTCTTCCCTATAAACTATATTATTCCTCTTTCTTAAATCTCCTCCAAACTCACTCTTATTTTATTGTTGGTTCCTTCATTAATTAGTTAATAAAACTTTGGCATGAATTTGTCATCTGTATGTAGAAGAATTATGTTTTTTTAACAGTTTGAGAATTATGCTTTTACACCTTGTCTTAGTCCATTTTGAGTGGCTATAAAAGAAGACTTGAGACTGGGTAATTTATAAACAATAGAAGGTTATTTGACTCTAGGTTCTGGAGGCTGGAAAATCCAAGAGCACAGCACTGGCATCTGGCAAAGGCCTTTGTGGTGTGTCATCCCATAGTGGAAGGTGGACGAGCAAGCACACACACAAGACAGAGAGGAAGGGAAGGGCTCAAACTGTCACAATAACTAACCCACTACTGAGATAATGGCATTAATCCACTTATGAGAGTAGGGCTCTCATGGCCTAATGACCTCTCAAGGCCCTATCTCTGAACACTATTACAATGACAATTAATTTCAACATGATTTTTGGAGGAGATGTTTAAACCATAGCAACCACAAATGAAAGATCTGGAAGAATAGTACTCAGTGAGGACAAATTGATTTTATTGATCCAGATTAGATGAAAATTCCCTGGCGTGGAAGAGAGGAGAAGAATCAGAGAAAAGCAAAAAAGCACAGAAACTGTCAGGCCCTAAAAAGGGGTCTTTTTCTGTCCTCTACCTCCAGGAAGGATTTCAGGGAAGATGATATGACAGAGACATCAGATAAGTTTGGGAGGATCAGAGAGGACTTGGTATCTTTTTCTTCATATATTCCAGGGAGGAGACAAACCTAGTGCCAGACAAGTAGAGGAGAGATGTCTACATGGAGTGTCTGGGGAAACTGGTCTAACTCAGTATCCCAGAGTTTCTGTGCAGCCCAGCATTGTTAGGGGATCAGTCAAATGTTTCCTATGTGTAGAAGTAGCTAAAGGAGAGCTAGAGTTGGAGAAGCATTGTGGTCATAATAAGGAAGCCAACCTGTGTGAACCCAACAACTAAGACAAAATGAATTGAGGACAAATCAGCAGATGGTTATGTAGACGACTGACAAGATGTCTCCCAACCTGGCCTCATGCCAATGTGACCTGTAAGTCCCTGGAATTTAATGTGATCCTAGGAAATGAAAAAGAATCATAAATTGATGACGATGAATTTTGCTTCACTCAGCAAAATGGGAGCTTAAAATAGAAATAGAGCTATAGGATATAAATAATTTTCCTTTTTTTAAAAAAACTGGCTTATACTGTATTTACTATTGTATATTCCACTCAAAAATACAGCATAAACATCTTCATAGATCAATAAATACTCTCCTACAGTATCATTTTCATCACTATATAACATTCCACCATATGTGATAATTTAATAATTTAGAAAAGCTCTGTACATTTCTCCTTCCAACTGGTAGGCACAATTATTTTAGTTATTAAGTCTTGAGTTAAAAATAACATCTACTGGCCAGGCACGGTAGCTCACGCCTGTAATCCTAGCACTCTGGAAGTCCGAGGCGGGCGGATTGTTTGAGCTCAGGAGTTCGAGACCAGCCTGAGCAAGAGTGAGACCCCATCTCTACTAAAAATAGAAAGAAATTAATCGACCAACTAAAAATACATAGAAAAAAATTAGCCGGGCATGGTGGCGCATGCCTGTAGTCCCAGCTACTTGGGAGGCTGAGGCAGTAGGATCACTTGAGCCCAGGAGTGTGAGGTTGCTGTGAGTTAGGCTGACGCCACGGCCCTCACTCTAGCCCGGGCAAAAAAGTGAGACTCTGTCTCAAAAAAAAAAAAAAAAAAAATCTACTTATTGGAAAGAACCATAGATTGGGTGGACCCCAACTAACAATTATAGTTAAGGATTTGGTGATCAGTGTTGGCAAAACCAAATTAACTTCTTTTTTAGAAATCCCTTTAATGACATTTAAATGACATCCCTGGTGATGTTTAATTTTGGCTGGCCATGCCAGAGCAACACTGATTCAACTCTTTACAAGCAGAGCTGGGAGGTTGGAGAACACCTGCTTGGAATCCTCAGTAATATGTATCTTAAATTATAGCAAAAGCCAACTGTCAACCCACCCCTAGTTCTGTGTTCATGCAGCCAGTGACTGGGAAGCTGGTATGTGTTTGCTGGTCGCAGGTTGGTGTTGGGCTTCTCTCAGCCTATAACATAAAGCAACCAAAGGGCTTGTTCCAAAAGGCATGGAGCAGACTGCTGTGGGCTTCATGGTTGAAGGAAAGATTTCTCTCATGATGTGGACAGAGATACCAGTGCCTAAAGGGCTGCAATTCCATGGCAGTACTGTGATGCCCTCAGTAGCCCCTGGTATTACACCCTGTGCAGGAGCAGAGGTCTCAAGAGTCAATCAGTTACCTGTCAATTACCCCAAGATGCTGGTTTTCATCATTCCCTACTTCTCTGAGGGGCTTATATGTATCATAAGTCAAAGCTCCTCCAATTGAGACCTATGTTGGGATATTATTATTATTTTGTTGTTGTCATCATTGTTGTTTGCTTGTTTTGTGCCTGTCACCTTGAAAAACCCCGGTGTGTTTGGATCAATATGATTTGGTCCAAACCTGATTTCTATTTGGTCTTGCTATTTTGTACATTTTATTCTAAAAAGCAAAGACAAATAATCTATTCAATGAGGTCACAAAAACCTTTTTTAAAAGCTTGTTCCAGTGATAGAAATAAAATACAAATTGCTAGTTTCTTTTTCCAAGAGAAAAAAATTGTCATTTTCCCCCAAGTGTTGAGAGAAGAAAAGAATATTTATAATATGAATTCTGATACTAAACCAATTATAGGCAAAAATGTGACCGTTGCACTGCTATTTTATTGTTTTAATAGTGTTGTGTTATATTCAGGGCATATCATCTTCATTAGTCGGAAGAACAAAATTAGAATCATATGCAGACTTTCTTGGTAAATTCATTTAATTTCCTGTTTTCTGTCTTTTGGTGACTTCTGTAGAAGGACTACTTAAAAAGTTTCCCCTTTGAAAATGGCCCAAGGAGCAAAGGAAAGTTCTATTTTAATGCCCTGTGAGAGGAATGCATTTCACAAAGTCTAACTTCCATTCCAAACAGTAACCAGACAAAGTGGAGGGGAGTGAGAGAATGCAGTGGGGACAAGGTAGGTGGTGGGCGTGGGGAGTGGAGATTAGGGCTTGCCTGCCTCGTAAAACATGGTGACAATGTGTTTTCCACGTGCTAGAGGCTAAAATGAGTGATGCGAAGCCCAATTGTCTTAACTGGGTCAGAAAAATAACATTGATTTAAACAATAATGGATAACTTGTACACATCAGAAAATAAAAATTGTCACATCATTAAGGAGTCTTGAAAATAAGATAGCTCTATGGCTTGATACGGAAGGCCTAGGCTGGACAAAGGAACAGACTTCAACCCTGCAGTGCTTCCCTTCCTCCTCCCACCCCCACATTCCCACACAGATCCCGCAGACTGGGACAGTTGGCATAGGTCACAAAGGCAGCCGAAATGAATAAAACAGCTTCATCCCGGATTCCTGGATACCTGTGCCATGCATTCCCACAAGACTCAGGGCTTTCCAGGCTGTAGGACCTGCCTCTTTCCCCAACTTCCCTGCAGGAAAAAGGAGGAATCCAATGAGGGGAACCGTGGGCTGCTGGGAATATTGTGCCTCTCTTCACAGAGGTGAACTTCAGTGATCTGATGATCCTACTGTTAAATGTATTATACCTTGTGAGAGACAATGGTCTTGTCTGGGTTCAAAGTAGGAAAGTCATTGATTCCAAGGGGACTGGCATCTTTGCTAAGGATAGAACAAGGAGAGATATATATACACCTCATCCTTACTCCTCCCCCTTAAAAAAGAACAGGAATAATTAAAGGGCACATGTCATAAAATCTGATTTGAAGACTATGCAATGAAATTTTATCCTCATGAAAAGAAAATGTTCTGTTTTTCCCATTATAAATGCCTTTAGTTCCTGCCAAGCCTCTTATCCCAAGTGTCTTAGAATATCTTGGTATAACACAGCACAGATAGGGCAGCACAAACACTGAGTTATAATTTAATTCAACATATACTCATGGAGAACAGTTATACTAAGAATACTTTCCTGAAATCCCTTCCTCTGTCACCAATAAAAATAGCTCTTGATATTAGGAATTTTTTTTTTTTTAATTTTCCTGTTTAAAAAAAAGAGTAATGTTTCCATTTGGACTTTGCCACAGGCAAAACGGGGCTGGGAGTGGAAAATGTGATCGGTCTTTCTCATGATGGGGCAGGTTCTCATGGTCCAATCCCGGGCATCTGGGTGGTGTTAGGGACTATTCAGAGGCGCCAGCATGACTGTGTTATTTCCAAAGGCCAGGCGGTCATGAAAGTCCTAGAGGGCAGGGACTGCCAATGCCTGCCATGAAGTAGGCAGTTCATAAATGTTCAATGTTGAGATAAGCTCCTTGGGATCTGAGATCTTAAGACCTGAATTATCAATACTCACTTTATTGTCTATAAAAAATAGACTCATGGGAGGGGCATGGGGGGAATTGAGGAGCTGTTAGTCAAAGGATACAAATTTTCAGTCAGACAGGAGGAATAAGTTTGAGAGATCTATTGTACAGTGTGATGATTACAGTTAATAACAAGGTATTGCATACTTGAAAATCACTAAGAGAGTAGATTTTAAGTGTT
The DNA here is from genome assembly GCA_963575035.1 of Avahi laniger. Lineage (NCBI taxonomy): Eukaryota > Metazoa > Chordata > Mammalia > Primates > Indriidae > Avahi > Avahi laniger. The sequence goes on along the minus strand of CAUYSK010062467.1, from coordinate 5,768 downwards.
CCCACCACAAAAAAAAATTGCTAAATATGTGAGGTAATACATATGTTAATTAGCTTATTTTAGCATGGATACATTGTATTCCACAATGTATACATATTTCAAAATATATTGTACACCATAAATACATACAATTTTTATTTGTCAAGTAAGAAAAGAATAAAAAGACTCATCTCTTCATGTACTGGCTCAGGGAAGTTTGAGAACTTGAATATTCATGTAGCAGAGGAGGTTGTTTAAATCAAGCAAAGCTCTGTTCTTTTTTAAACATGCGGTCCTTTTATTCTACTGTTCTTTTTTTTTTTTTTTAATGACTTTGATTTCTCCTTGCATTGCCTTCATCATCTGAACAGAAGGGCTCCTCTTTGAGCCTGATGCAGAAGTCTCCATCTAGCATCTCTACTTTGCACAGGAGCCAGGCCATGTCTGCAACCCTTAGGACCTATGTCTATTCCCAACTCCCTTGGGCTACCTCCACACCAACCCATGTGCATGGCACTGGTTTTTAATTCCCTATTTCTGGCATCCAAGGGGGAGTTACACTTTTTCTCTCAAACTCATTTTTAATGTTCAGACTTTACCTAGTGCTTCTATGCATGTATCATGTACCTACGTCAGCTCAGGCCCTCCTTTCTGCAGGAAGTTCTTTCCAACTCCTTTATATCAAAGAAAAAGATTCTACTGAGTTTAGAGACCTTGTAAGAGCAAAGTCTGATTTTTAAGGAATGCATTGCAGCGGAATTAATCCAGCATGAAGTCTAACAGACTAAGTTGATATTGATCATATAAACTCTGTTTCTCATTCTAGAATCCAAAAACTATTGTTCCCCTCCCCCACCATCATCCACTCGCTACTGTTACTTACAGGTAGAATTATATTTCTTAGAATCATTGGATAGATTTTTCATCACTAGAAGAGAAGCTTGGCAGCCTTCAAGGTCAGGCAGATAATGCAAATGAGGGAGGGTGGCCAGATGTATGCCAACAGGAAGTGGTGCAGACTGTAGTAAAACGGAGATCTCTAGCCACACCTAGAGGTATTCAGATTCCATTTTAAAGAACTATTAACATCCAAAACAAACCATGCACGGGCTGAATTCAACCCAATGCACACCAGTTACCAGCACTAATTAGTGCAATGTTCCTCTTTATGTAGCAGGAAATGAAATTTAGACAGAATGAATAATTTGCTCAACATCATGTAACTGCTTAGCAAAAAGCCAGGACTAGCCTGGCCTCGGGTTTCTAATTCTAAGATGCAGCCCTTTCCCTGCCCCATGCTGCCTCTGGCTCTTAAAACACCCCTTTAAAATAAAGATCCACTTACACGTCACTCTCATTAAATTAAATGTGGTCAAACTCCTCTTACCCAGATTTCCTTTAACAACAAATTTCGTATAGCATCAGAATATGGACAAGTTGGTCAAAAGCCCAAGCAGAAAGACAGGCCCGGGCCTGGTTTAAAGAAAAGGGTTAATGACTTCTGCGTTAAGTGTGTAGCTCAGGTTTCCCCACCTCAGCAATGAACCTGAACAACCACAGAAAGCCTCGTAAATCACTGATCAAGTCAGAACTCACACCTGTCTCGCTCGGAGAGGGCTCTAGAAGCCCTGACACCATCGCTTTCCAGTCTTGGCATGGCTGGGGGCCAGATTTCTACCTACGAAGTACCCTGAGAAATTATTCTGGCCCAGCTGGCCACAATCATTTCCTACATGCAGACCCCAACTGGCCACACTATGTGACCTGGAGCAGAGCCAAAGTTTGCTTTTAGTCTCTCGGAGGCATTACATGTGTCTCGAAGCAGTTTGATTCTGCAGGAAAGGGGCAGTGTGGTGTAGTGGTAAGAACATTCTTCTGGAACAAGACAGAGCCACTTCTGAATGCCCTCTCTTCTGCTTTATTCAGTCAGTCAACAAACATTTCCTGAGTGTCCACTGTGTTCCAGGCACTGTTCTCCGCCCTAAAGAGACAACGCTGAACCAAACAGAAAGTCCCTGCCTTTGGGAAGTTCACACTTTCGTGGGGAGGAAGATGGACAATAAATAAAATGAATAATTCATTCTATGGTGTGCTAGAAGGTGGTGGATGCTAGGGATACAATTAAGCAGGGCTGGGGAATGGAGAGTGCAGTTTAAATGGTGTGCTCAGGGACGACTCGCTGAGCAAACACTTGACGGAGGTGAAGGAGTGAGCCATGACGACAGGTGGGGTGAGGGCTCCACGCAGAGACCCTGAGGTCAGAGCGCGCGTGGGGGTGATGGGCTGGCCTGCGAGTGGGAGAGAGTCGATAGAGGCAGTGAAAGTGAAGAGGCCATTGTAAGCACTTGCCTCGAGTGAAACATGGGGAGAACTTCCCGGTGGATCGAATGATGCGTCAGAGAAAAAGAACAGCCAAGAACAACCCCAAGATGTTTGGCTCAAGCAGCTGGAAGAATGGAGGTGCCATTAACTGAGCCAGGAAGGAAGACTGCGGGAGAACTTGGTTGTAGGGAGGGGCAGAACCCAGGAGCTGATTTGGGGAAATAAGTGAAGACGATGAATAAACAATTGCGTTATGAGTCTGCAGCACATGATGAAGGACGCAAATTTGGGATCATAGAAACGGTTTCTAAAACTGTGACACTCAGCGATACCACCAGGACTGATGGTAGACAGGGAAGAGAAGAGACTCAGGACCCAGCCCTGGGACACTTCCACATGAAAAGTGCAATGAGCCACTGTGTAGCAGCTGGGAGGCTATAGTGGGTGCCCAGGTCAGGACCAAGGTTAACACCCTAACCCCTAACTTGTCCAGAAACAGGGTGTCGTCCACGACTTATTCATTTGGGATATAAAGCCCACCCCTTGCCTCAGGACAGAACAACCTGGAGTGGGGGGTTGGGGAGATGGGGGCATGGGGGTAGGGTGACGGTGCCTGCCTAGCTCCAGAGCACCCCAGGTATCAGCTGAGGCCGTAGTTCTGCCTGCTTCCCTGTTTAGCTCCTCCCTCGACCTGATCCTGTGGCCTTTGCTCCCTCACAGGGGTGATTTTAAGAGCACCCCCAAGGGCAAATCTCCCTTTCAGTTGATTTTTCAGGGAATCTGTCCTAAAACAGTGGCATTGGGGCATAGCACTTACTTTTATAGTTTGCTATTTGTAATATGGTGATAATTACCCCACCTGGCAGAATTGTCTTAGGGATAAGAGACCGACCTGTAGAGAGCCTAGAGCAATGCCTGGTTAGTAGCAGGCAGTCAAAAACTGGTAGCTATTCTGTGAGAATCAGATTTTCATTATTCCATCTTCTCAAACCTGAAAGAAGATTAGAAAGGTGCCATCATTGTGCTCAAAAGGGCAATCTGTCCTTTCTTGAACTCTCTAGACTACATTCAGATGCTTCTTTTATGTGCTCTGACAGGACCCTCCACTTCTTGACTCATAATTACATGCTGTGCTATTCTAGAGTATAGGTGCATATGTAATTCCTCCCGCCCTTCTTTCCTGTAAGCTCTGTGTCTATCTTCTTCACAGTTGTAGATCCAGAGACAGGGACACTTGTAGGCATTCCATAAATATTTATTGAATTGAATTGAATTGACATCTGCCTGAATTTATGGACGAAGGCCCAGCTCTGGGAATGAGAGACCCAAGTGACCTTTATGAAGAATTTGGTCTGGTCCTCTGAAGCCCGAAGAAGACTATTCACCTATCAATCCATCGACCTATCCATTAACTCAATAATTATTTATAGAGCACTACTACGTGCCAGGCACTAGAAAAAATAGTGACTAAGATCTTGTAGTCAAGTGGTGAAGTAAACAGCGAACAATAAACCAAGTAATTAAACAACCATGAAACCTGCTATGCGGAAAAAAAAAAAGAAGAGAGGGGGCAGGGAAGCTCATTTAGACAGAGTGGTTAGAGACCTCTCTGAGGAGAAGGAATTTACGATGAGACGTGAACAATGAGTAGAAGCCAGTTATGGGCAAGGTAAAAATATTTCAGACCCGGGAAGATCCTGAGAAAGGGAAGAGGTGGATGCATTGAGGAAAGGAGAGGAAACCAACGGGAAGGGAGCACAGTGAGAGAGGTGAGGGCTAAGCCGGGGGTGGGGACCGTTCCTGCAGAGCCTGAGACTCGCATTGCTGGTAAAGACACAGTCTAGGAGAGTCGTGCTTGGTGCTGGCTAAGAGAATGGTGACAATGCAGACAGAGAAAAGAAAATCTCTTCCATACATATTTTGAAGCGAGACATGATAGGATTTATTGAAGTGGGAGGTGGGGGAAGAGAATGACTCAAGAACACCCCTTAGGTTTGGGGCTTGATTCACTGAGCAGAGTGATGCCAGTTGCAGAAACAGGCAAGGCTGAGGGAAGAGGGCAGAATATTAGGAGAAAACCAAGAGTTCCCTTTTGGAAATGCTACATTTTGGAAACTCAGTAGCCTGCTTGGGGACAGCCAGCTGCAGTCATCTCCCTTTCTGGTCCTGCTCTGGGCAAGATCAGAGTCCAGACTCCATTGGGATTTCCTGAAGTTCCTGGGGCTGAGGGAAAGCCCGGGAAGACAGGGCCTGCAGTTGTGGGGGTGAGTGCGCACCCAGAGAACAAAGCACAAAGCAGCACTGTCTCCAGCAAAGATCGACACTCAGTGTTCTTGGAAACCAAGCAGGAGCTTAAACGTCTGCAGCTAATGACCAGAAGAAGAGGTGTTGCCCAACAGGAGAACAGCGTGTGTCCAGCGCTCGGCACGTTGCCCTCGATTCCATGAAGAAGGGCCACTCGTCCCACACGCCACTGGAATGGAAACCAGATTTGAAGGCAGCGCAGGTCTGCCAGCTGGGCACCATTCAGACATCTGCAGACAATCAGGAGCCTCCTTCTCACAACTGGCTTCACGCTAAGAAAAGCAAATTTCTTCGGTGGCCACTGGTCTGTCAAATCCACAAAGTATGCTTTGGGGCTTGGCTGGTTTCTGCGGGTCCAGGATGGAGGAGAGTGGCCTGGAGCAGTGTCCCGTAGCTCATGCCTAGGGGGTGTGAGGTTACTGAACCCACCAGCCACCTGTTTTCAGGGAAATTTCTGGACCAACTCAAATCCTAATGCCCTTTGGCCGTGAGCACCACAGAAATCCTGCCACTGCTCAGCCTGGGTCACAGAGCTCCCGTTCCTTAGCCCTGGGGGCCTCTCTTTTTGCCACTGTGCTTTGGCCCGTTCTCAGTGCAGCCCAAGAGTGCATTCCCTATATCTGTCAGGGATGAATGAGATCTATTTACTTCCACTGTTCTGAGCCAGTGATATTATTTTAAAACACTACCCCACCATCACTATTTCCCCCTGTGACAGGGCTGTTCTCATTAACAACGCAAGACTTAATATATTCATAAAGGGAGGGGGGAGGGGGGAGGAGGAGGAGGGGACAAGTATATGCATACACAAAGAGTGCAACACGCACCATCCAAGAGATGGACACATTTGAAACTCGGACTTGGTGGGGAGGGGGGCAAGGACAACATACGTAACCTAAACATCTGTACCCCCATAATATGCTAAAATTATAAAAAAAGCATTAAAAATATATATATATATATTTTTTATGGACAACGGACAATGGCCAGCTCATACATAAAAATAGAACCCTAGGCTGGGCGTGGTGGCTCACGCCTGTAATCCTAGCTCTCTGGGAGGCCGAGGCAGGCGGATTGTTTGAGCTCAGGAGTTTGAAACCAGCCTGAGCAAGAGCGAGACCCCCGTCTCTACTAAAAATAGAAAGAAATTATCTGGACAACTA
>CAUYSK010062466.1:0-10025 GCA_963575035.1 Avahi laniger | reverse complement strand
AGTAGCTGGGACTACAGGTACATGCCACCACGTCTGACTAATTTTTCTATTTTTTGTAGAGATGAGCTCTCACTCTGTTGCTCAGGCTGATCTTGAACTCCTGGCCTCAAGTAATCCTCATACCTCAGCCTCCCGGAGTGCTAGGATTATAGGCATGAGCCACTGCATCTGGCTCAAAATTAACATTCTTGAATATGTTATAATAGTGCACGTGTACATGAATTTCTCTATGGCATATTTCTATGAGTGGAATATGAGTCATTGGGTACATTCAATGTCAAATTGATACATTGAAAGAAGAGTACCACTTTGCACCCCCCACATGAAGGTTGAAGGTTCCTGTTGCTCACTTTCTCACCAATAAACTATGTTGCTAAGGTGGTTTTTATTGGCCTTTTAATCTCAGTCATTCTGGTGGTTTTACTCATTACCATGAGGGTTAGCACCTTTACCTGTTATTTCCCATTTGGTATTCCTGTTTTATGTAATGCTTGTTTAATATCAGCACATTTGGGAAGGACAGGTATATCTTTTCCTTGTCTTCATTATGGTTTTACAATTCTACAGTTTACATTTTTGATCCATCTGGAATTAGTTTTGGTGTAAAGCAAGTTGTAGGAGTGTGACTGTCATTTTCCAGATGGCTACTCAGTTGTCACAATACTATTTATTGAATAAACCATTCCAAATAAATATATAATAGAATCAATTTTGTGCATATGCATGTGCATTTATTGTCAACTAATAAGAAATAAAACCAACACTGCAGAGCAGCAAACAAAAGAGAAGCTGTTTTAATCAGAGTCTTTTATGAATTCAATTCAATTCAAGAGACACAATTCTAGCAGCTAAATCATGTTCCATCCAGACGAAGCTAGGTGGAGGCTTATAAAGGTTTCCTACAAGTTTACACAATGGAAGACTTTGTTGTAGTTCATGATACCAATGGCTGGTTGACAGCTTAGAATGTCTCTAGGCAATGAACAACTTAATTTGACACAGCTGTCTCCACAGGAGGTTTTGTGAGTGGGCCCAGTGTAAACAGTTCAAATCAAATTCAGCTTCTTTTTCAGGATGTTTGCAATTTGGCCAAGTTCAAACAGGTCCATTTCCATCTGGGTGTGTACGGGACTGGAGTCCAACTCTACCTGCCATCTTGGCTCCTTTTTAGAGACCCCTGACATAATCATCTCCATTTGGGATTTCTTTTCACACTTCCCCCCTTTCATTGAGATTTTTCCTCAGAAAGCATTGATGATCAATTATTTTGATAAGTCCCTTGGCACTGGGATAGACTTGTCCCAGGAAGTCATGTCCCATGGAGGAAGTAGTTGCAGTGCTGATAAAGGATAATTTTTGTCAGATTAAATAGGCTGAATCTGAGAAGAAAGAAAGGAAGGAAGGACGGAAGAAAGAAAAGAATATGAGCTCCAGTCATGGCACATGTGGATAGGGTAGAATTTCATGATTCTAGGCCTAGGCTATCATTTCAGTTTGTTGAGACACCATAATCTTAGTGTCATTGAAGGCAACAACGCAGCATTAGGAAATACAAAAAGAACATAGATTAAAGAGGACAAATATAACTAAGATCATAAATAAGAACATCAGAATGAGTTGGAACCCAGATCTTAAAATATTTCCAACACCTGCAGGAAGCCAACCAAAAAGACCAGAAAATTTAAGATTAACTCGATTAAAAAGACTGTTAGAAGATACACTTATTAGGGACCTAGCTAATCTCAGAATCTTGGAGGGTTCCAGTTCTACTTTACTGGAGGTATTTATCCAAGCACAACAGGCGGTACTGGCTATAGCACAGACCCCTCTGTGAGCAGCAAGTAACCTAAAGCTATTCTATTATCTAATATACACATGCGAAGGAAGAGTTTTGTTAGGTTCCAACAGCTCTTGCTTCAAAGAAGGCAAATTCTTATTGAACTTTCACAAATAACTATATTGCATAAAATATGAATAATTGCAAATAGTTTCCAAATTCTAGAGGGATCAGGTAGAGAGAAAGGTAAATCTTTCAATTCTGTTCACAAAACTCTACATTAATCAATTGTTGTAAGCTTAAAAGAAGAAAAAATAATTTCTTGACTCTGGAAAGCAAAACATAAAGAATCAGCAATGTTTCAAACAAAAAGAAGTCATAAAAAATTTCAGTCCTTCATCAGTTCTGTCACATGTAATTAATTTTTGTGTTGCTTGATGGTGGATTAGCAATCTTCATGAACCCTTTAGTTCTTTTTTTTTTTTTTTTTTTTGAGACAGAGTCTCACTTTGTTGCGCTGGCTAGAGTGAGTGCCACGGCGTCAGCCTAGCTCACAGCAGCCTCAGACTCCTGGGCTCAAGCAATCCTCCTGCCTCAGCTTCCCGAGTAGCTGGGACTACAGGCATGCGCCACCATGCCCAGCTAATTTTTTATATGTATATATTTTTAGTTGTCCAATTAATTTCTTTCTATTTTTGGTAGAGATGGGGTCTCGCTCTTGCTCAGGCTGGTCTCGAACTCCTGAGCTCAAACAATCCGCCCGCCTCGGCCTCCCAGAGTGCTAGGATTACAGGCGTGAGCCACCGCGCCCGGCGTCATGTGGTTTTTAATCACTGAAAAACATCTTCTCGCCTTATTCAGTTCAGGCTTCAGTCACTGCTACCAGCGAAAAGGGGCCTTCACCTCTGTGCCCTCCTCCGTTTCCTGCCCTTTCCTCACCGCTCTTTGGCCTGCCAGACAGTGGATTCTCTCTTCTTTTCTGGGCTGTTTCTAACAGAGAGCTTTTTGGTGCTAATATGATTATTTCTGTCAGACATTAAGACATTTACATGATTTCTAAAGTTTTTAGTTGTTAGTAAAGATTTCATTTTATTTCAGGAGACAGACATAATTGGTGACCATCAAAATGAACAAAAGGAGGAAAAAATGAATGAAAGCAAAATATGAGCTGTGTGAAAATAAAAAATTTTTAAAAGGATTATTTCAATAATCACTGATACCAAAGTATTGGAGAAAAGAAATTTCAATTTGAGTGTCAATCATGTACTGAAATTATTCTATACCTGTCATATTTTAAAACAAAGAACAAAAAACATACCTAATGAATCAGTTCCCCTTCAAAATAATTCTTACCCTCAAAATTTCAGGGCCGCTGTAATAAGCCATGCCAAGGGCTTCAATTTTTTCACACTCTTCTAAATTTATTGCTCTGGTGCACTTAACAGCCTGGTTCACTAGAAATGCTGGAAATCATAACATTCCCAAGGGAAAAAAATACAAGGAAAGAAATTTTTCAACTGTCCAATGGCAACTAAAAAATTGTAACCTAGGTAAAACTGCAAAATGAGTTACAACATAAATACGCAATATATGTAAAATAGTTTTAAATTATTTTTCAAATAGGTATTCAAAATTCACGAGATTCAAACTTCAGAAGGCACAAAAAGAGAGCAAAGTCTCCCTCCAATGCTTGTCTTGCCTCCCAGCTACCACCAGTCCCCTTCCCTGGAGGCAACCAAAATGAAGTGTCTTGTTTATCGTTCTGGAAATGTTCTATGCAAATAAAAGCAAGTATGTATGCAAAATAATTTTTTATTATTTCTTTCTCCTTTTGGAAACAAATACACACTATATGTACTATTGTGCCCCTCGTTTTTTTCACTGAACAATATATCTTGAAGATCAGCCTGTCTCAGTACATGAAGAGCTTTCTCCTCCTTTCTCAGGGATAATTAGTATTCTATTAGAGATGCAGCATAATTATTCCACCAGTTTCCTATTAATGGACACTTAAGTTGTCTCTGTCTTTGCCACCACTAACAACGCTGCAACCTATTATTTCATGTGAATCAGAGTTTCTGTAGAATTAACTCCTAGAAGCAGAACAGCTGCGAGGAAGGGCACATTCATTTGGAATTTTGATACATATTGCTAATCTGCCCTTCACAGAGGCTGTACCAGTTTACAGTCCCACCAGCTTTATAGGTGAGTAACTATTTCTCCACAGCCTCAACTTTTTTGAGCTCTGACAATCTGATAGGAGAAAATCGTATCTCAGTTTGGTTGTCATTTACACTGTTCCTGGTGTATGCAAGCTCAAGTGTCTCGTCAACAGGATACATTTTCCTGTCGTCCATTACTTTGATAAGCTTCTTCATAGTGAGGCTCGCTTAAGGGTGGGAGAGACATGCCTGCTGCCGGCCACTGCTGAGGGGGCCGTTCTCTGGGGTCTGTGGTACTTCCTGGATGGAGCAGCAAGGCCCGTGGGAGGCAGGGGAGTCCAGGGGAGCACGGGCTGCAGGCCACCCGCATGGGCTCTTCCCTCATTCCACCATTGCCTGAGCAAGAAACTGCACACCACTCAAGTTTCCTCATCCACAAAATGCGGATGCTAACCTGACTTCAAAGGATCACTGTAAGGATTAAATGGAAAACACATGCAAGCACTTAACCCAATATCCAGCATACAGTAAGTGCTTACTAAATGTTAGCTGTTGATAAATTTTAGCACTTTCGAACAACTGGAAGTGTTAAACAACATCTGTTTTTAGATAGTGAGTTCCCCATCACTCCAAGTGCTCAAGCACTGACTGCGTGTGGTAGAAAAGATTCTGGCACTGGGTGGCAAATCAAACCATTAATATAATACATAAATTTGAGGTCTCTTCCAACTTGCAAATTCTGTTTCTAGTTATGAAACCATTTAACTACTACAAAGATAACCTCATAACAGCAAACTCTGTTTACAGAGAAAAAGAAAACAGCCAATCTCTTACCTGCAGGGTTATTATCAGTGCACAGAGATGATGTTAGGGGTGAAGGAAATCTCAGAAACGAATCTGAAGTCTGTAGATGAGCCCCATACTGCAAATACAAGCACCGACAGTCACTATGGTATTATTATGGCATTCGTTCAACACTTACTGGGCACCTACCATGTGCCAAGCAGCACGGGAGGCATCAGGGACACAGTGATGACCAGTAAAAAACAGATGTGATCCTTGACTACGTGGCGCTTATGTCTAACCGCCTCATTCTTTTTTAAAAGAGCTATGTTTCTGTGTGTGCGTTTTACTGTATTTGCAGGATTTTTGATTATGGAATTCCTCTGGAAGGTTATACAAGAAGCTGACATAAGAATTTGCCTCTGCAGACAGGAACTGGGTGGGCTGGACACAGGGGTGAGAGAATTATTTTCCACTAGCATTCATTATTTAAAGAACAGATAAAATATATATTAAAATAATAAAATCATAAAAATCTACTTTTATGACTCATTTTTATGAAAGAATGCCTTCTTTCCTCAAACTAAACCCCATGAAATTCTTCCCCAATATTCAAAACCCAAATTTACAGCTATTGGGCATATTAGCTAATTTTCTTGGATTTGAAAGTTTATCCAAATCCAATGTGTTGGTGCCAAGAAGGGTAGGGGAAAGCAAGCCCTTTCATTCACTGGAACTGGGAGTGTAAATTACTGCAATCTTTCTGGATGGCAATCTGTTGTCAGTATTTAAAATTTCCATTCATTTTGACCAAGCTAACCCATTTTATAGAAACATATCCTAAGGATTTACTCATATAAGTGTACAACAAAGATATACATGTATCTACAAGAATGTTCACTGTGGATTATTTATAATAGCAAAAACTACAAACAAATGTCTGTTAAGAATGGAACAGCTCAGATACATACACAGCAAGGAATACTTTGTAAAATGTAGCACTAAGCCTAGTTTTGACGAGTTACTTTCCTGTGCCTAAGGTAAGTGGGAACAGTATGTCCTGCCTAGGGTGTGTGAGGCAATGCCTGACACATGGAAAATGCTCAAGAAATGGCAATTTTTATGTTGACATGGGAAGATGCACAAGATTTATCACTGAAAAAGACATTTTCTAGAATAATGTGGATAGCTATAAATCCCAATTCTATATAGTACTACATGCACATTTTAACAGATGTATTTAAAAGTCAGGAAGAATATACACCAATCTTTTCATAGTGATTTGCAGTATGAACTTTAATGGAGACAAGAGGCCTTTCAATTTTTACTTCTATACCTCTGTACTTTTAACTTTTAGAACTAGCACATGTTGCTTTTATTCTCTTCTTTTAAAAAGATGCTTCCAGGTTGGGTACAGTGGCTCATGCCCATAATCCTAGCACTTTGGGAGGCCGAGGTGGAAGGATAGCTTGAGCCCAGGAGTTTGAGATCAGCCTAGGCAAATTAGTGAGACCCTGTTTCTACAAAAAATGGAAAAATTGTGTGGATGTGGTGGCATGTACCTGTAGTCCCAGCTATTCAAGCGGCTGAGGCAGGAGGATTGCTTAAGCCCAGGAGTTGAAGGCTGCAGTGAACTATGATCATGCCACTGCACTTCAGCCTGGGAGACAGAGTAAGACCCTGCCTCAAAAAAAAAGAAAAAAAAAAAAATAAAGAAAGAAAGAAAGAAAGAAAGAAAAAGAAAAAAAAAGCAGCTTCCAAAAAAGTTAAAGTTTATTCAAAATTAATATATGTCACGTCTAATGAATAGATACAGAACAGCAGCACACATGCTTCCAATGTCTATAAAACTAAATACAAGTTTGGGAAGAAGACCAGGCATCCAACCAATTCACTCCATGTTCTCTTCCCGCAGCATAACTCAAGCTTATTTTGCTGCATCTTTTAAGGCTGAGAAGAACAAAGAATTCCGCAGAGAAAAATGCAAGCTTACCACAGAATAAACTACCTTCAATCCTATATTCAGAATTCAAATACTCAATTTTAATCTTCATGATCTTTGATTTGTAGGCATGAACATTAAGTTTTTGTTTTGAGACAGGCCTTACTCTGTTGCCCGGGCTAAAGTGCAATGGCATCATCATAGCTCAACCTCAAACACCTGGGCTCAAGTGATCATCCTGCCTGAGACGCCTGAGTAGCTGGACTAGAAGCACATGCCACCCCACCTAATTTTTTTTATTTTTTGTGGCGATAGAATCTCTCTGTGTTGCCCAGGCTGGTCTTGAACTCCTGGCTTCAAGCAATCCTCCCAGGTGGGCCTCCCAAAGTGCAAGAATTACAGGTATGAGCCATGGGCCCAGCCAACATTAAGTTTTTTAGTCTGTACTATCAATTCTATGTCTCAGGGAAGCCAATTTGGCTGGTAACATGCTGAAAATTAACTTACAAGGACAAGATATTTGTGACAGGAAGGGTAGACTCAATAAACATTCTTGGCTCACCTCATATTTAGCAGTATGTGAAGCATCCAATTTGGATGGGAAGGAAACACCTGATTCAGCATTCAGTGTAAAACCATCAGATGTTTTCATCAATTTATCAAAATTGTTTTCATCAGGCACTTCTGGGTTAATAAAGGATAATGCAGGTTTATCTGTTTTTAGAAAAAGTATATTAATCAGCATAAAAAGTATATATAACTTATGTAATATTTTAGAATCAGCTTTTGGAAGCATTAAGGCTGATGTGGAAAAAATAAAGTGTCTTTTTCCACATTCACTTCTCCCAGAATTTCTTGAAGCTTATTAAACAAACAGGATCCCCAGACTCAGCCTGCTTCTCTAACAGTGGGGAAGGAATAGTTTCCTGCACCTGCAAGTAAACAGCCCAACAGAAGCCAATAATAATCAATATCTTTCTCCAGTCCATGGACTAATGGGTCTGCTCCATCAGCCTGTAAGGGGAAGCGCTCTCCAGATGCCTATGGGAATGAAAGAAGCCTATTTCTCCTCTCACACAGCCACGTTCATAGTCCTGGAGAAAAACGTGTCATGTACAGGAGAGAGAGAAGGGAGCAGGCTGGTATGTACATTAGGCTCATGTCACTGGTCAGTCATCACTTCGGATTACAATCGTGCAGAGCATTCACCTAACTTTTCAATCACAAGGGAATAAAACCAAAAGATATTAATATAAAGATATTCTGAAAAGATGATGCTTAATAAAACCATAAACGTGTCACTAATCTTTGATATCCTGATAACATTTTACACTCACATGTTCTTTGGATCTAGACACTTATTTGAGCTAAATATTCAGATAAAAATAAGGTCCTGTTTTCATGCAAATATTGTTAGTAAAAATAAAAGAGAAAAAGGAAATAGAAACCACAGGTAATGTTCAAAGCAGAACTTGATTTTCAACCATTAAGCCCAGAGGAAATAAAGTAAAAAAAAAAAAAAAAAAAGTATATATAGAAATCTAAATTCCTGTTGTATGTCTACGTATTACAAACACTTCTGAAATCAAATGTAAGGTTTCGAAAGACAACTACACAAGCACGATTACTTTTAAAGAAAGTGTGCATGCCACAGGTCTATAGTTACCTGCAGTTACCTGAGAAATGATCTCAGAAGATATACATTATACATATAGCCAAAACATAAAATAATTGCTTTAAATCTAACTGAATGAGACTTTTTCCATAAAATAACTTTAAAACAAAAATTTTCCAGAGCTTCACAAACTATATCAAGGTTGAACACTTACAGTTTGTATAACGAATGCAGAAAATAGATGGATTGATCCGGTCAGCAAGTTTAAATATCCTTTGAGGTGGATTTGCTGTAAAATTCAATGAATAGATGGCTGCTTTTTGACTACAAAACTGGCTATCACCCCTGAAAATTAGAAAAAATAATAATACAAACTTATAAGGCATAAGCACACAATCTTAGCAAGATTATTTTAAAACTGTCAGCTGCTTGTACTGGGCTATGTTAACAGCTACACAAGGATATTTATGAAAGCATGATGTTAGAATTGAATCCATTTTTATTTATTCAGTGCACAGTGGCACATGTTTGTATTCCCAGCTACCTGAGAGGCTAAGACAGGAGGATCACTTGAGCCCAGGAGTTTGAGGCAACATAGTGAGACCCCCATCCTTAAAAAAAAGAAAAAAAAAAAGCTGGCATTTGAAACATTTTCCTCTAACAGGAAAAAAATTAAGTAGAATAACCTTTAAGGAAATCATGTCAAGTACAGAATGTAGATCAGGGTATAATTTTGATGTCAATGAACCTTATAAATTCTGATAACATCAATTATATAAAATTTTGCAGACCTTCAGATTGTTTTTAAGTAGCCAAATGTCTTGTCTTTAGATACATCTGTCTTCAAGAGAGTGTGAGAATGAGAAAATACACTAAATGTCTTCATCATATACCAGCTTATTCATACACATCAATTTGTTTAACCAATCCTCTACTGTTGGTTTAGGTTGTTTCTAATTTTCCCCAATTATATGTAATGCTATAATGGCATCCTTGTACATATATCTCTATGTCTCTAGTTATTTTTTTAGGATATGTTCCCTGAAGTGGAATTGCTAAGTCAAAAGACAGGTACATTATTTAAGGCTTCTGAGACACATTGCCAGATTGCCCTCCAGAAAGGCACAACATACATCCTTACCAACACTGCCTTGTACTCTTGCCAAGACTGGATATTGTCAGTTTTGATTGGCCCTTAAAGGGTGCATATGAATAAAACAAAGGGAATGGGAGGCTAATCCAAGTGCAAAAACAGCCCTGGCCAAGGACTGGAATGAACTGATGGTCTTTGGGAATCTCTGAGTACCAAGGTTGGGCTGGAGTGGAGGCTTCGAGATGGAGTTTAGTAGGAAATAGGTTCTGAAAGAAGTTGGGAATGCACTGAATCCAGGCTGAGGGGTCCATAGGTCATGAAAGCTTCTCAAGGTTTTTAGCAAGTAAATGGTAAGAGGAAGTGTGAGCTTATACAGTGGAAGGGAGCAGGCATGGGCAAACAGGAGGGCTACAGTGAAGGAGACTCAGAATGGGACCCCCTTCTCCCCTCCTGTCAGCCAGCTCCCTAATCTTGTGCAGCACATGGCTGTCAGCAGCAGATCTGGATACTTCTCTCTAGTTCCACCATCACAGCCTTCAGGGAGAGGAGGATAACCATTAATCCTCATCTGCAATAGCTTCTTACTTGGTTCTCTGACACCAGGCTTGGCCCTTGTGACCCATCCTGTAGGCTGCTGCAGAATTCCATAACAC
>CAUYSK010062463.1:0-15596 GCA_963575035.1 Avahi laniger | reverse complement strand
GATCGCTTGAGCCCAGGAGTGTGAGGTTGCTGTGAGCTAGGCTGATGCCACGGCACTCACTCTAGCCAGGGCAACAGAGTGAGACTCTGTCTCAAAAAAAACAAAAAGAAGGTCACCTGTGACTCTGATAAGAGCTAGTGGGCGGAGATGAGATGCTGATTAAAGTGGGTTTGAGAGTCCGAATGGAGGACAGAAAGTGGAGATCTGGAGAGTGTAGACAATGCTTTAGAGGCATTGGTCTGTAAAGTGGGCGAAGACTAGTGTGGTGGTCTGAGGGAGACGTGGAGGCAAGGGAGGTCCTTTTTAAGCTGGCAGACACTAGGGATGTCTGTACGCTGATGGGAATAGTCTAGTAGAGAGGGAAACACTGATGGTTCAGGAAAAAGAGGGTTAACTGGAAGAGCAAGCCCTTCGTAGGTCAGCAGAGAATGGGATCCGGGGTAAACACAGAGGGGATGGCTTTGGAGAGCAGCACAATTTTCCACATGGAGGCGAAAGCAACACAGAAATGGCCACAGATGTGAGCCAGTTAGGAAATTTTGTACCATAAACACAAACCTGAGCGCCCCCTGCTCCACCTCAACCAGCCAGAGACTTTGCGCACCAGGATCACTCAACAAGTGCATTCGACCTGTATGTATGGACAGTTGCTATGTGCCACCAAGCATGGTGCTGGCACTTCCCTGTGCAGCCCAAAGAGAGCTGTTCCCACTGACATTACAGGTCTAGGACTCTACAGAGGGCTCTGAGGTCATCCACGCAAGGACAAATGATCCCTCTAATATCCAGTTCCTCGGATGGGAACCAGACTTTAACAGTCTCAGCCTTTGTCCCTACGTTGCCTCCGGGGTTGTCAAAACAATCTCGACAGACCCCGAGGCGTGGAAGTGGAAGCCATGGAGAGAGGTCCACATTCACGATGGGGACAGTCTCACGCTGTGCTGACTCAAGGCTGTGTCGGGTGCTGTGGGATGGGATGTCCCCACACTTCAGTCATCCGGACTTTAACTCCTGTATTTGAGGCAGAGAGGCCTTTGAGATTTCATCTGCCTAATCATCATTCTCCAGTTGCCTTGGGACAACCCAGTCCTATGCAAGAGCCTAGCTCTTTGATGTTTTTTGTCATACATTAATGAGCTCACCCACAAAATAACATCAAAGAAGATCCACTAACTAATTCACTGTTATCATCCTCCAATCTGCGGCGGCTGTGTTGGAAAGCATCCCAAAAAGGGACCACAGCCGGAAAAAGAAACCAACTGAAAGATTTGGAAACCGTGATATCTGGAAAGAGATGAGAGAAGAATGAACTTCTGCAGGCTGCAGAGGAGCCTGGGAGAGAGCTAGTAGACCTCAGGGAAATGGAGAAAAGGCAGGGGAGACACGATTCTCAGCACTCGGTTCTGGGCAGAAAACAACTGCACGAAAGCTCAGGGGGAAACTGTGGTCCGGAAGGTCTTAAATGGTGTCAACTCGCAGCACGCTGCAGAGACTGCGAGGAAGTGTGTGGTAGGAAACAGCGTCGCTGGGGTCAGATGACATGGGTTCCCACCTCTGCTCTGCTCTCTACTACGTGATCGTTAGCAAGTCTCAATCTCTCTGAGCTTCAGTTCTCTGCTCTGAAAAAGGGTGGCAATTGTCCCTCCCCAGATAGGATCCGCCCAAATACAGGCGGCTTCCTTTGTATGTTACCTGACTCTTTCAAATCTGATCTTTCAAGAGGAAAGCAGGAAAAGATTTATGGAGATGCCTTGCTGGAGATCTTCCCACACTGACATTTCTTCCAGGCCCAGCAGGATTTCCTAAAACACAGACGAGATATCAGCAAACATGCTTCATTCACTCAGTGAGCAGTTACTGAACACCCACCGTACGCCTCAGAAAGATGCCCATGGGATGTTTTCAACCCTCCAAGGATGCCAACATGTAATCGAGTAATGACCAGCGTCTGTGATAAGTGCTAAAGTGGTGACAGATTCTTTGGAGTTAGGGACCCAGAAAAGTTTTACAAACTACGTGGCATTTGAGCTTGGCCTTTGAGGACTGGTGTCACACCCCCAGACGGCGGATACAGGGATATGGCGTGCAAAGGCAAGGAGGCACGAAGGTGCCCGGAAACACAGAGTCTCTGCAGCCTCAAACTGAAGAAAGCAGCTGCCAGGCAGAAACGGGGACAACTGCAGAGGCCCCAGAAACATGAATGAATGGAGGGGACCTGCCCTAAAAATAGTACAAGAGCAGGCAGACCATGACACATGTCTGGAAGTGCAGTCACCAGGAGGTGACTAGGGTTGCCTCCCTTTCTTAACTTCATTCATAGTCAGTTTCTCTCTCTCTCTCTCTCTCTCTCTCTCTCTCTCTCTCTCTCTCTCTCTCTCTCCCTCTCTCTCTCTCTCTCTCTCTCCAGGAAGTGGAGTGGGAGGCAAGGTTCTATAAATAGATTCCCAGCTACCCCAGGAGAGACTGTAGATACTAAGATGACATCAGGGGACTATTGGCCAAAATGTTTACCTGTTGTCACAACAGCCGCTGTGCTGGAGGCCAGACAGAATGGCCACGGGACCCGGTCCTAACAGTGGCTCCAGAGGCACTCTGGAATAGCAGTCTTCAATGACTGACCGCAGGGTCTCACTGCCACACCAAGCAAACTGGCAACAAATTCACCGATCCCTTCAAACCATGGCCGACTGGGGCAAGACTGCAAGGCTTCTGGCTAAATCAGGGAAATGACTTCAGGAAGTAAACAGGCATCAGCACAAAGGGTAACAGGTGCTTATAATGCATCGTTAATTACGAGAGCCAGAAGGGATCATGGAGTTCAAACCAATTTCAGCTGCAAAACTTTTTGTTGAAACAAATCTCAGGTGGAAGTAGGTATATAAAACAAATAAAAGAAAGTGGGTTTGGACGGAGGGAGACAGAACTTGCCTGCTCGGCTTCCCCTTTCCCTTTGCTCCCTGCAGAAGCCCCCGAGGCACCTCCCCTTGCCATGCACCCTCGGGGGCTCCTTTTTTTTTTGAACCAGAGTCTCACTCTGTCACCTGGGCTAGAGTACCATGGCATCAGCCTTTCTCACAGCCACCTCCAACCCGGCTAATTTTTTCACTATTTTTCATAGAGACAGAGTCTCACTCTTGTTCAGGCTGGTCTCGAACTCCTGAGCTCAAGCAATCCTCCCAGCTCAGCCTCCCAGAGTGCTAGGATTACAGGTGTGAGCCATCGCACCCAGCCCAGAATATTTCTTAATCATCAAAGTAACACATGCCTATGATTTTAAAAATTCAAATATACAGAAAGAATTATTTAAAAAAGAAGGCAAGAGGCCACCTCCAACTCTGTCCTGCATCTTCCCACCCTGTCATTTTCCTCTAGAAGAAATGACTTTTCACTCTTCTAGTGGTCTCTGCTTTAAATTCTTCTGATAGTTATCTTTACGTTGCTGAGTATTATTCCTGTACTTCCCTTTTTTGGTTTATTAACTTTAGAAACCTTGTCCTGTTTTCTGCAGTGACAGAAGAGAACTTGGGTCACGTTGCTGCCTTTACTTCCCAATATAGTTACATCACTATTTGAACTTAATTTTTATTTTTATCAAAGTGATACATGCAATTGGTTTAAAATTCCAGCCAGGGACAAAAGGCTTATACAGCCTTTAGAAATTTAGCCTTTCTAAATTTATTTGTCTTCCCTATTAGACAATAAGTCCCTTGAGACAGGGACTTTGTCTCTTCAACTGCATTTTCAGTGCCTACAGTAGTTCCTGGAACATAGTAGATGCTCACTTAATACTTGTACATACATGTGGGTTGACTTATGGGAAAGGGAACATCTCCATTTAGTCCCCCAGTGTTAAGCCTCAGATCGGGAGAGGCATGTTGCAATCACAAAGGACTTTACGGTCTTGTTTGGGAAACCTAGCTTAGACACCATGGCACAGAAGCTGTGTCCTATCTCGTCCTTCCCTCCTACCCTTCCCTTCCTCTTTCCCACTCAGGTGGGTTGGCTTGTGGAAAAGATAACTCTCTATTTAGTTTCCATTCTTCTTCTTTTTCTATAGCATTCATCACCTTTTCTAGAAAACTATGTAATTTCCTTATTATGTCTTCTGTTTGGCCTGCCTGCTAGATTGCAATCTTGGGTAGGGATCTTTATTATATTCATGGCTACAGCCCAAATGCCCAGAATAATGTCTGGCTCAATAAATATTTGTTGAATCAATTAAAGCAGAATTCTCTGGAAAGGGAGCTTCTTTGAGATACTGTTAGAATCAATTATTTTATACCTGATTTGTTCTATGGAAAGGAGTATAAATGAAAATTTCATTTTGTAGATGATACAAAATTATCCTGGACAATGGAAGTGGTGCCATAATAGATAAAGACCTCAGTTCAGACCCACATGTTGGCTTTGCCTATCTGGACAAGATGTTCCAATCGCCCTGGAGAGAAGGTAGCTATTTGCTTAGCCTGATAGGGGCTGAGAAGGAAGTGGCCATTGCCAACCCCACCCTCCCAAGCACAGCTCCTGCTGTGGAAAGGGGAGGCAGACGTGCTTCCTCCAGGGGTAACTGGGCCACCAGAGGCCCCCGAGCCGAAGCCCTTAGCCACAGGCTGAGATTGAGCATCTACTGTGTTCCAGGCACTGTTCTGGGTGCCGGGAAGAGAGAACGCCGTGCTACCGCCACATACCCCAGCACTGTGAGTCCCATCTTGCAGGTGCATCTTGAAGTCCATTGGTGCCAGGAAGACTTTCATGAAACACCCCTCCCCAAACACAGGGCTTTCCAGGCCCCTCTCTGTGGCTTCTATCTTACCATGCCCTTCCTGGTCAACGCTACAGAGCTTTTGGAATCTGACCGCTGGCCAGGTCACAGGGCAGGTTCCGGCGATTGTAACGTTTCCGTGGTCCTCAGAGTTCTACTGGCTGTTTACCATGTCCTGCCTCCATGTCATCTATTCCTCCTTCTGTGCCTCCTGATGTTCCCCTGGACCTATAGCTTCCCGGGCTAAAAAGTGCCGCCCCCTCCTCACCAAGGCCACAATACCCAGGGCTCCTGACTGTCCTGGGCCCAGCACATCCGACACGCTTAGGAAGGGGGAATTACTGTCTTTCACCGAAGAGAAGACGGAGGCTGACTTCTAAGTTAAGTCACTTGCTCGTGTCACACAGTGAGTCCGTGGGAAACCAGGCACTTGCAACCACACGTAAACTCCTCCCAGTCTGGGCCGCCTCCCCTCCAGCCTCAGCCCACGCACACGGACCTTCCATCCACCCTTCCACTCAGCCACGCCTTTCCTGCCCAGGGCTTGGTGCATCCCGTCCTCTCTCCCAGAAACCCACCTGTCCACTTCTTTCCCTAGCAGGGTCCTTTCCACCTTCATGTCTCAGCTGCGGTGCCGCCTGCACAGAGGTCCCTCGTGGCCACCAGTTGGGCCCCTCCATCTCTCTCCTTCCCTGGATCCTGGCCCTTGCCCTCCTTGCGCTTCAACTGCTGCCAGGTCTAGGTCTGGCATATGGCAGGTGCTTAATAAATGTTTGTTGAATGAATAAAAAGCTGAACCACAGTAGTGAAAGGAGGCTGAGACGAGGGATTCAGACCCAGGTCCTTGCTCAGAGAGGGCTCTAGCCACCCCCTCTGTGCCGGGAAGGGTATTTAGTAAGCCCACTCTGCCTGCAGCCCTGGATGCTCAGGAACGGCGGAGGTAAGACCTCCCAGACAGCCTAGCACTGGCAGCCCGGGCACACCTGTGCCCAGCGGGGACGCTCCCTCCCTCCATCTGCTCCTAATGAGCTCTTCCTGATTGCAGCGCTGAGTTCTTGGCAACCACCACTCCAGAAATATACCCTGAAATTGGAGGATGTTCAGAGATGAAATATCTGAAACAATGCAGGAACGGGGGAAATGGAAAAATTATAACACAGGAAAAGACCCACACGCTGGGCTTTGCCAAGTGAAGCAGAAAAGGATAATTGTGCACAAGGCTCTAAGGGGTGTGAAGGCCTTCGAGGGAGGGGAAGTACCGGGGACGACGTGAGAGGGTATAATTATGTGAAATGGAGTAAGATGAATCCCTGGGAATTTTAGGCTTAGTGGCAGGAACTGTTTCCTCCCAGCAAAAGCTCTGAGGTTGGGCAGCAGTTTTCTAATGGAAGGAGTAGAGTGCCACCCTGATGGCTTCTAAGCTCATCTTAAGTCAAACCTGGAGACTCAAGTACGGTGGCCTCATCCTAGAAGGCTGGGATCAGGGTTGGGGGGCAGAGGTGATCTGATGACAGGGCGGTGTGATGGTCTGTGGTCAGAGAGCTGGATTCCAGTCCCAGGCAGCAGCCTTCCAGCTGCGTGACCTTGGGCATGTGGCTCAACAGCCCAGGGTCTCAGTTTCTGCATCTTTGAAATGGTGACACCACCACCTGTGCTAAAGGTTGCCTAGGTGCTTAAATGAGATAACCTCTTGTCACAGTGCCGTGTAAACAGAAAGAACACACCAAGGGTCAACCACAAGCCCTGCGTGGAGACACTCGATTTTGCTGGGGTCTCTGGCCCATGCTGGGAGGAGGATACAGTCAGATCCCCGGAAAGCAGAGGCTTTGATTGGCTCTGAGGCGCAACTTCCCGCAGGAGCTACTCAACAAGTGCCGCACAGAGGTGGCGGCAGGCTGCAAAGCAGACACCACAGCCCACAGCAGCGTGAGGATTCTGAGAGCTGGAAACCACGGCAAGAGAGCCTGGGTAGGCAGGTGCCACATCTTACCCTTTACTTTCAAGGCAGGAGAAACAAACCAAATTCCAGCCTTTTGCTGGCACAGTGGACACCAGGCCCTCTGGCCTCAGGACCTGTGCCTTTGTCCTCTCTGGGTCCTACGACAGAGATGAGGGTTTGTTTGTGAGCATCTGCACAAGAACAGGCGGCAGGAGCACCCAGTCCCTGGTCTAAAGTACTTGTTAAGATGTCAGAGCTGGGCGGGTGCATCTCCAGTAGGTTGGGGAGAGGAAGGTGAGAGCGTGGCCGAGTGGGATGACAGCGTGGGATGAAGCCAGGCCAGCAAAGGCTCAGCAGCGCAGAGGCTCGACCCGAGTGCTCTGGCTGGGACACAGGTGATCCCTGGTTCCCTATCTGTGGCTTCCAAAACTGACTTGGCTCCCAAACTTCTTAGAATGAAAGTCAGTGTGGCCTGCAGCCAACAATTAACACGTAGAAGCCAATCTCATAAAAGCAGCATTTAAAAAGTGGCATATGGAACACAAAAGAATAGTTCACAGTCCCTCCTTTCTGATGGTGAGGGCAGGGAGCACGGGGAGAAAGTTTCACAGGAGACGTGGGATTTTGAGATGTGTGAGGCCTGTTTTGACAGCAGAGCTGGGGCAGAGCCCCCCAGGCTACACGAAGTGCATGGACAGAGTGTGGCAGAAGGCAGCCGACAAGTTCCTGTAATTGGCCTCTTTGGAACCAGAGACCATCCAATCCTCACCACCTCCTGTGATGTCAGTGGCTTCTTGTGACCTTCTAATTTGATCTGGTGTGGGGGTGCAGGTCAAGACGCAGAGGCGGGAAGAGAGAGTGGGGCTCCCCGTGGGCTCACCAGTGTTCTGGCTGTCCTGGCTGGTGGGGTGCAATGGACCAGGCACTGGATGGGAAGTCAGAAAACCCAGGTTTGAATCCCAGCTGAGTCCCTGGTTGGAGACAACAGGCAGGGGTCCCCCACGGGGTTCAGGGTGGCCACTTCCTCAGGGCCCTGCCTGGTCAGATAGAAGGAGCACGCTGGGAGGAGCAGGTCTGCACAGGGAGCCATGGCCAGGTAAAAGCTGGGCCCCAGGGAGAAGGGCCCTTGCCTGGTGCCCAGGGCAGGTTCCAGGGGACCAGCTGCCTCCTGAATTGCTTCAGACAGGCCCGGGGTAGCTGGACACCGCCGACGGCTCAGCATGCAGCAGGAAGAAGCCCTGACCCGCGTCCCGGTGCAGCAGTGCCGCTGCCGTTTGGCGAGCCCTTACCTGGGGCCGGGCTCTGAACTAAGAGCCTCATGTACATCATCTTGCTTAATCCTCACAGCCACCCCAGGAGGGGGTGGTACCTTTGCTCCATCCGTTTCACAGGTGGGCAAGCAACCTGCCCAAGGTGACAGGGCTAAGTAGTAAAGTCAGGATTCCGAGCCCAGTCTGTCTGACACCCAACACTGTCCTCCTTCCAGGCAGCCTCCACTCCCCTGGTGGGAGTTCAGAGACCGAAGCCAGCCCATTCCAAAATCCCACCCCTGCCAGCCTGCAATTCCAGTAGCCACACCTCAGAATTAAGGCACCGCATCTCCTGAAGGTCCAAAAGGGACACTACAAATGGACAATGCATGGGACTGCCAGCCGCTCCAACAGGCCAGGCAATGAGCAAGTGGGATGTGGGCGTACAAGGTTTGCTAGGGAGGCCCCAGAGCAGACGTCACAGCCCACAGCAGCGTGCGATTGGGGGGAAGGAGGTCTGCAGACACCCAAGGGTGGCTACAGGAGGTGCTTCTAAAGAAAGGAGCCTGGCCCAGCAGTGTGACTGAGGGACCGCGGTACCTTACTCCCATGCTCGGGTGCAGCCCAGTGATCTTGAAGGAGCAGCTCCCTGGGGCAGGGACGCATAAGGCCGGAGAGGCTTTGGAGGGAAGACCGCAGAGTGGGTTCCAGCTGGACGGGGAAGCCTGCAGCTGGGGCCCTGTTCCCAGGATCTAAATTCGGACACTGGGCTCCAGGGCTCCAGGCCCAGGGCTGCTCTGGGAACTGGGGAAATTCCTTCGGAATGAGATGGCACATGGGCTGCCAGCCACCCACCCCCAGGGCTCACTGAGTTCCCTAGCAGGGAGGGAGCCCAGAGCAGAGGGGCTGTGTTTTGAAATAGGCCGGGATGTCTACAGGGAGGGAGGGGTGTCAGCTGGGAGCCTGCAGCTCCTGAGCTCCTGTTGAGAACAGGAGCCTTTCCAAAGAAGCCCAGCAAGCTTGGAGGCCCCTGGTCATGGGGCCAGCCACACCCAGCAGGGAAGGCAGGCCCAACCCATCCTCCAGAGATAACATGAAACTAACAATGCATATTGCTGAGCAGCCATTCTCAGCTAGAGGCTGAGGACACTGTGGGGCACAAAAAAGACAACATCCCTACTCTCAGGAGGTCTATATTCTAATGGGAGTGACAAGCAACACGATACAAATACATAGTAGGTTAGAAGGCAATCAATGCTGAGAAGGGCTGTAAAGGAGGAAAAGGCTCTGGGGAGTGCTGGCGCTGGGCAGGAGGCAGTTTGCAATTTTAGATGGCATGGCTGAAAGACCCCACTAAGGAGGTGACGTCCGAGTAAAGACCTGAAGGAGGCTAGGGAGTGAGCCTGTGGATACCTGAGGAGGAGCATTCCAGGCCCAGGGGCTGCAAGTGCAAAGGCCCTGGGGCAAGAGTAACCCAGCAAGTTCCAGGCACATCAAAGAGGCTGGTGTGGCTAGAGCCGAGTGATAGAAGGGGAGCAGCATCGGACACATGGGAGAGAGGTAGGGGGAAGGTCAGGTCATGAAGACTGTCACAAGGACTGTGGCTTTTCCCCTGAGCCAAATGGGAGTTCCTGGAAGCTTGTGAGCAGAGGAAGACTGTGATATGCCTTATGTCTTAACAGAATGACTCTCGCTGCTGTGTTGAGAACAGACTAAAAGGGAACTAGGCATTCCAGTTATTATTACTATTACTGTCATCGCCGCCAACAACAGCTACAACCAGTTATTGCACCTGCGTTGGGCTCATTGCTGCCAGTTTTATTGTTGTTATCTAGTTTAAATTTCACATCAACCTCGCACAGAGAAAGGGCCGTATTTTTCCCATGTTACAGCTGAGGAAACTGAGGCTCAGCCAAAGGCAGAAAGTCACACAGACACACCCTCTCCTGAGCCTGGCCACGCTTCCCTGTCCAGCCTGTCCTGCCCCTGGCCTCCCGCCCCAGGATGCTGCTCCCAGTGTCCCCAACTGCACATGTCCTTCCAGGCCTCTGATTGTTTTGCATATGCTGTTCCAGCTGCCTAGAATTCTCTTCTATCACACCTGCCACGTAAATTCCAACCCATCATTTGACAGACAACTCGAGTCCTGCCTCTTTGCAGGACCCCTCCCTGATAGCTTCCAGCACAGCGGCTCGTGCCCTCTTCCCCAGAAACACGAGGCATTTCAATGATCCTGAAGTCGGCCTCCCACACACGGCATGAGTTCAAGGCCTGGGGCCGGAGCTTTATCCACCTCAGTTTCCCGAGCAATCAGTTTTGCAACCAAGTATCAGGTTCAAACCCTGCCAACACTCTGTTGCATTATCCTAGGATATCTCAGATTTCTCCAGTGCAATCTTATTCTCAATCACAATTCCTTCATGCATGTTCATTGCCGTGTACATACCTCTGACCTTGGACAGACGTACGCAGAACCTTGGGTGATGGGTGCCACCCCCACATTCTCTTTAGCAGAAAGACGCTTGTAACGGAAGAGGAGGTGCCCGGTGCAGAGGGAGCCCTGTGCACTTTAGAATCAGCCAGACCCAAGTTCAGATCCTGCTCTGCCTCTCACCAGCTGGGTGGCTATGAGCAAATTATTCAACCCAGGCCTTTCTATCTTTCTCTATAAACTGGGGCAAATGATATCCTCTCCCATGAGTTGTGAGAGTTGTAAATAGTGCAAATACAATGCCTAGCCCTGGGCACAGCCTCAGGAGATGGCATGAATGCCCCCTGTGCATTAACACGTGGCCACTGTGCTCCCGGGAGGCCTCCCACTCCTCAGGGACTTGTGCGATAATTAACCCAGAATCCCCTCTTCTGGCCCCAGTCCCGGATCCGAGGCAGGACCTGTAGCTTCCTGGCAGATTCCCCTGCTCTGGTCCCTCCTAAAGAGCACCCCCCCACCTTGCAGTGGCCCCTGGCCTGTCCCCACTGCCTGAGCCTGTCCACATGCTCCCTCCCTCCCTCCCACCAGTTCCCCTGGATCTGCCGCTCTTCCTGCCAGATTGGCCAAGCCAGCCAACTTCCAACAGACAGTGGGAAATAAAAAAGGAGAGGGATGGGGCTTCTTTAGCAAAGTAAGGAGGGGCGACCCCACAGCAGTGAAACAGGCCAGGCAATGTGTGGTGCCAGGAACTGGCAAATACCCCAGCTCTGGTCTTTCGAGATATTGTAACGTGTCAGGTCAGGGAGGATTTGAAAGTCCAGCTCCCTCACTTTACAAATGAGAGGTCCAGAGGGGATGAGAGACTAGCTCAAAGTCCCACAGCAAGTGAGAAGGAGCAGAGTCCGATGGGGCATCGTGCTTGCCCGTGACCATGCTCCTGCTGCACCAGGCTGCCGGCTTTGAACCGGACCGGCCATAGGAGCAGAGCATCTTGTTGAAGGCCCGGTGGCTCAAAAGATACCAAAACCCTCCCAGCATCTCAATCCCCAAAAGCACGATGCCTGACATCAGTCTCTTCGGTGGCCTCTAAGGAAGCCACTTGCCCAGGCTCTGCGCAGCTGCCACGCCAGTTGGTTAAGCTTCCCGTTCCTGGTCCCTGCACTTGTGTTCTCTGTCTATGGATCGTTACTATGGCAGTGGCGTAACGCAGGGGCGAGGGCAAGGGAGGCTGGGACACAGTGAGCCCCAGCCCCTCACGGTCACGCCACAGAATCAGACCGTGGGGCTGACATGGAGCCGTGTAGCCCGGAGACGCCCAGCCCTGGGCGGCCCCAGCCAGCTCGGTGGGGAGGATGGGGATCTGTATTACGAACAAGCTGTCCCGGGGACTCTGGCGCACTGCACACTGGGACCAGTCTAGTTCAGCCCTGCCCTCGGGAAGGGCCCTCCTCCTCCACACCCTTTCAGAACAGCATTCATCCAGGGACCGGGAACTCACTACCTCACAAGTCAGAAATGCCCAGCAGTGAGTGCCTAGGCTGTGCCAAGCTGAAATCGGTGCCCCTTCTGTGGCTAACCTGTCAAACATCTCTTCTTACAACACGCTATTCTTCCTCAGGGACAATGGTCAGGGCCTGCCTGTGCACACCCTCTGGACCCCTGGCCTCCCGGTGCCGTCCTTGGCCTGGAGACCTCTTGTCCGGCACACGGGCTCTGTCTGCCCCAGCCCCACACACGCCCACCTTGCCATGTGGGAACATCTAGTCCCTCAGCCACACTTAACGACGTGCCAGACACGATGCCAGGCGACAGGAGACTACGTCCTCCCCAGCCTCAGACCAGAGCAGGCTCTAAATCAGGGACAAGCAGGGCTCTGCCTTCTCTGCCATCTGGCTCCTGGTGCCATCTTGTCAACATTAGATCTTTCCAAATAGAGAAGATAGAAATAACGATCCCTCCTCCCAAAAAAACTGGGCTTGAAATCAAACCACCTGGGTTATCGTACGACCTCCGCCACTCTGGCTGTGTGACCTTGAGCAAATCACTGGGCCCATCTGGGAAGAAATTCAAACAAGCACCAGAGGCCACAGAGCCCTTCCTTCTCAGTGCCAGGCGTTTCCTGCCTTTGCCTGACCCGTTGCCACACTCCCTTGCTGATCCTTTGGACGAGTGACACATATGCAGCTGTCGCCCTGGCATAGGACCCTGATGTGGGCTGACCAGCACGGGTCCCTAGCCAGCGGACTAACTAGCAGCCATGAGCCTTAGTAAAATATGTTAGCCTGGGGTGCCTAGCACAGTGCCAGGTGCGTGGGGGCTCAGTAAATAGTAGCAGTGGCTAGTTTAGGAATACCAACCCGTGCCCACTGAGCAGAATCAAAAATGTAACAGCCGGACAGGACCTTGGTGCTCACCTAGTGCAACCCTCTCATTTTACCAATGAGGGTCTGAGACCCAGAGAAGGGAAGTGACTGGTCCTGGGTCGCCCAGCAAGTTTAGACCACAGTGGCTCACTTTGCCCAGCCAGAAGTCCCCAATGCTCCCATGGAAGGCTGGAGCACTGACAACATCATAGCTGAATGGGGGACTCCTGGTGGCCCACGCCCCTGCAGCACCATGCGACAGAGTTCAGTAACACTCCCTCCCAGCATCCCTGGCCCTGGCTCCAGACCAGAACTCTGCCCTGGACGCCTCAGAAGTCCTCAGGACCTCGGTGCCACCACCTGCTCAAAGAGCATGGGGCGATGGGAGTGGACAGCCCACGTCCCTCGATAGGTTATTTATAAAGTGTTTGCAGATGAGTCAGGCACAGAGCTGCCCAGCACCATCAGGGACTGTGCACTCAGAAATGCCATCATGATCCTGAGCTCTGGATTCCCACCCCAACCCCTAATAGCCTGCTCCTTGTGGAAAGGTAGAGGCAGGAAGCTGGGACCAGCAAGGATCTGTGGGACGGTCCTGATGTCCCTCACGAGTGGTCTGAGCCTGAGCAGAAACAGGAGCCCTGGCAGGCCAGGCTTGTGGGGACAGATGGGGGAGCCCCAGGCAGGGGAAGGAGGGCCTGGGCCAGGCACCCTCCCAACCGCAGACCACATGCCCCTCCCCTTCACCTGCCCGGACTAGACTGACGAACAAGCCCAAGAATACAGCCCCACCCCATGCCCCAGGCGCTGGCTGCCCCCACCTCTGTTCCTGTGTGTACGGCTCTCCACCTCCGCCAAGAGACCAGCTATTTCTATCACTCTGGAAAGGGAGCCGGAGCCTCCAAGCCTCCTACCCCTCCCGCTTCCTGCTGCTGGCAGTGCTCTAATTACTTCCTCAGCCGGGTGCCGCCTGCCATGGGCACCCTGGCTGAGACCGCCAGGAACAGATGCACCTGTGCTCACACCCAGCCGCCCACAGAGGCTGGGCCCAGATGCCCCTGCAGAGAGCTGTCCATCCCGGGGCCCGGACTCCCTGGTCATGCACGCCCCTTTATGAGCCTCAGCTGAGCGCACGTGGGGATCTCTGGGACCCACCCTCTCCTTGCAGCCTCCCACCACAACCCTGGAGCGGCCACTGGCTTGTTAAGGAAACCCGCTGTGTGCCTGGTGCAGGCTCGGCTCTTTTGGGGACAGTGGGGAGGGCAGAGAGATGAATAAGCCTGTCTCGCCCTCAAGGGCATAAACAACTCATTATGCAAGGAGGAAGAATGAAGTAAGTGCTAAATTAAGGTACAAGCTGGGCTCTGAGCCTGTAAGCCCTTAATTTCTTCTTTACTTTTTTTTCTTATTATAAAAACAATTCATATTCATTTTACAAAGAATTTGTGTATGCAGATAACAAAAGGAAAATTACAATACATTCATTATCCAACCATTCAGGGACAGCTCTGTCCATACCTGAGGCCCAGACTTTCAGATTTTTTAAACAGAGCAAGGACAGGTCTCGGATGGGGACCCTCAGCCTGGTTCTTGGACAGTCTCTGGAACAACTGAAATACCCAAGAAACAGGTAGAAAGATTTCAAAGCAAGATAATATGGATAGTATGACTTGTTTGTGTAAAAAATAAAAAAAAAAATCCAAAACTCTCTCCATGCCTAGAAAATATCTAGAGAGATATACACTAAAGGGTTAACACTGCTCAGCCCGCAGGAAGGGGGTGGGATGAGGGTGGTGGAGCAGAAAAAGGGATTATTTCTTGTAGAAATTTCTTTGAATTATTACAATAAGCGTATATTTATATATAATTTTATAATTTTTTAAAATTAAAACTTTTTTCAATTGGTCAATGAGTAATTTCCAAATTTTCTATGGTATTGTCTGTGAACTAAAATTCCTAAGCCTTTTGCTAACTTGAATGGGCTCCTCTCAGCCAAGGGGACCCCAGAAACACCTTGGAACTGAGTTCCCAGCCATGACAGGCAGGAAAGGTAAAGCACACTACATCTGTATGATTTCCCTTCGTAAATATTCCTGACTCCTCCTATCGCTTGTTAAATATGTGCATCTCGCCACCACGCTCAGTAGAAAATCCTGTTTCCTTTTGTCTCTTCTTTGAAGCACGTGTGGTTTCCCAACCTACTGGAATGGCCACCCAGCAGTTGGCTACCCTTTATTAGAAACAAATCTCTCCCTTTTCCAAAATATAGACCTCACTAATTAAATTTTTTTTTTTAGTTAACATGTCTTATCTTTGCACTTAGAATAATATAATCTGAAAACTAAAGGGAGGTGCAGCCATTGTGGAAAACAGTTTGGTGGCTCCTCAAAACGTTAAACATAGAATTACCACATGACCCAACAATTCCACCCTTTGGTTTGAGAGAATTGAGAACAGGGCTCAAACAGACACTTGTTCACAAATGTGCGTAGCAGCACCATGCACAGTAGCCAGAATGTGGAAACAACCCACAAGTCCGCCGGTGGCCGAATGGATAAACAAAGTGTGTTACACACATGCACTGGAATGTTACTCAGCCGAGGAAAGAAATGAAGCGCTGACACATGCTGCCACATGGATGAAACTTGAAAACGTGATGTGAAGGAGGCAACACAAAGGCCACATATTACATGATTCCTTTTATATGACACGATCAGAATAGGCAAATTCATAAAGAGGAAAAGCAGGCCAGGCACGGTGGCTCACGCCTGTAATCCTAGCACTCTGGGAGGCCGAGGCGGGAGGATTGCTTGAGTTCAGGAGTTCGAGACCAGCCTGAGCAAGAGCGAGA
>CAUYSK010062456.1:0-35495 GCA_963575035.1 Avahi laniger | reverse complement strand
GTGATGTCAGCCTAGCTCACAGCAACCTCACACTCCTGGGCTCAAGCGATCCTTCTGCCTCTGCCTCCTGAGTAGCTGGGACTACAGGCATGCGCCACCATGCCCGGCTAATTTTTTCTATATATTTTTAGTTGTCCAATTGATTTGTTTCTAATTTTAGTAGAGATGGGGTCTCGCTCTTGCTCAGGCTGGTTTTGAACTCCTGAGCTCAAACAATCCGCCCGCCTCGGCCTCCCAGAGAGCTGGGATTACAGGCGTGAGCCACCGCGCCCGGCCGGTTGGTTTTTTTTATTTGGGAAAGATTCTATAAAAGTTGGGTTAAAAAAACAGTTATTTTGACCTTTATCTTTCTTAGGTTGTAAAAATAATTTCTAAGTTTTTCATGATGATAAAATTTTAGACTTGGAGATATTTGTTAGTAGAGAATAGGGCAATATTTGGGTTTGGGGCTATTTGTATGTGATTGCAAGGATAAAGCATAATCCTAGAAAGTCATTTAGCGGATATTTTTGTCTTGTGTGTTGCAGACACCCATCATACTGACTCCAAGCCCCTTGCTCTCCAGTATCCACTTTTGGAGCACGCTCAGCCCTGTTGCTCCCCTGAGTCCAGCCAGACTGCAAGGTGCTAACACACTGTTCCAGGTAAATTTCGTAAAAGTCTGTCTCTTGTATTTGGAGTATGTTAAATGAAGAAATAGGCAAAAAGGCAGCATCCCACTATTCAGTTTATTTATTATGAAACTTTAATAAATACTCTTAAGGTTTATTGGTGAATTTCCAAGTGTTAATTTTCTAGCCAGCAAACAGCAAAATATTCACAGCAAAGTTTCCTTTTCATTATTTACTATTATGTACATTTGAGTTAGACCAAGAATTGTTCAACACTGTAGTAGATTGAGAGCCCACCCAAATTTTTTGTCATTTTAAATGCTAGAAATCCTCTATTAAAAAACGTATATATTTGTATATACACACACACACGTACAAAATACACACACCTACACACACATAAGGGGGATCTCTGCACATGGATTTCCTCTTTTAATTAAGGATTTTTTTTAAAAAAAATAGAGAAAGGTCTTGAGAATGGTGTATCAAATATTCCCATTTCCCCTCACTCAGAATCGATGTTTATAAACATTTTAAATACATATTTTTAAAAATGAATATTATCTCTTTACCAAGATGTTAGGAAAGGTCTTGTCCTTCCTAATGGATTTAACCATTATTTTGCCCAAAACATCTAGACTTTATAACTTTCTTGTGATCAGTTCATTTGCTTATTCAGGGGTGACTATCCTCAAAAGATTTTCTTACGTTTGTAATTCAACTTTTCATTTGTCCTTTTAGAAATGAAATGGTAAGGAAAAAGAAGAAAATTAAAAATCTTTCCCCTTCTGCTTTTATTTTTTTTTAGCAAAAATCCCTAAATTATTAAAGAGAATGTTGAGAATTTTCTGTATTTCATTTTTATGTTCCTTTGCCTCTCATCAGCAGGGGGTTGAGTCACAGAGTGATCAGAGACCTTAAGCAAAGTCGTAGTGGTCCTATAGCTTCAGCCTGAAATTTTCCTATAGAGTTAGCTGCATACTTCTTGGTGGGGAACCCTTTTCTAGGATGAGCACCCTATAACTGTTTGTACTTTTCTGGACCTCTTTTTGAGGGTTCATGATTTACTTTATAATTGAATTACAGTCTACAGTGCATATTATCATTGACTGAACTATCTAAAACCTTCATTCGAGGTTAACTATAAACCTGTGTACGCAGGATATGAGGGAAGGTATAGGTTTGTTCTTTGTTTCCATTACATCAAGGTAGGTTGGAGGGTGTTAATATTTAATATGTTAGGACAAACTTTTTAAAATTCTTATTTATTTGTTTGGAGATGGCGTCTCACTATGTCACCCAAGCTGGAGTGTGGTGACATGATCATAGCTCACAGCAACCTCAAACTCTTGGGCTCAAGTGATCCTCCTGCCTCAGCCTCCTGAGTAGCTATGACTATAGGCACCTGCCACCACAGCTGGCTCATTTTTTTTTTATTTTTTGTAGAGACTGCTCTCACTGTGTTGCCCAGGCTGGCCTCGAACTCCTGGCCTCACGCAATCCTCCCACCTTGGCCTCCCAAAGTGCTGGGATTACAGACAGGCATGAGCCGCCGCGCCTGACCAAACTTTTTTTAAAAAAGGTTTTTGTTATGACATCATACTCTTCCGTGATAAACAGTTACTGCCTTTGTCCTGTGAGCCACTGCAGAAGGCTGTTGTGTTTTGCCTCAGGGAATATAGTAGGGACAGAAAGTGAAAGTTAGGGTTGAGTAACAGGATGATAATGTGTTTTATTTTCTTTCTCAGTTTCCTTCCGTATTGAACAGTCATGGGCCATTCACTCTGTCTGGCCTGGATGGACCTTCCACCCCTGGCCCATTTTCCCCAGACCTACAGAAGACATAACCTATGCACTTGTGGGATGAGAAAACTGAGAAACAAAGGAACAGAGACACATTCAACATGATTGTATTTGAAGTGAGCAATTGAAAATTGAAAGTTCTACAATGCTGATAATAGACTATTGTGATTTTTGCCATTTCCCCATTAAAACACCTTTTTAGGATTCCCTTTGAATAGGACTCAAGTTGGACTGTGTATAAAAATGCCTTAATTGGAGTGCAAACTCCACCTCCTTCTCTTTGTCTTTCTTTTCTTTTCTTTTTTTTCCAGTTTAATATTTTGAGCTTTGTGCTAAAGAAATTTTTGGTGGCGTTTAGCAGCTGTACTTTACGAGAACAATTAAGAACAAAGTTACTCCTTTGCGAACTTTTGGCAAGGAAAAAAATTATGCTGAGAGTATATAAAGAAATACAAGTTAAACGAATTGGCATCTTTAGGACTAAGCGTGCTCTGTTGAACTGCTGGAAGAGAGCTGTTCATAAGCAGTAGAAGAAGAATCATTCCTTACAAAGTAAGATTGGAGCAGTTCTATTGGGGAGCTTCTGTTTTGCTGTGAACTGTAATATGTAAGCAACTCCACGAAAATTCATCTTATTTACATTTATTCAGGGTGGGTCTCTTAGCTATCTGTATGATCTTGTCTGAACCTGTCAACAGGGCATGGAGCTAGTCTGTTTCAACATAGGAAGATTTTTAAACCTGGGGTTTAAGACAGTTTTTGGAACATCCAGTGAGAATATGGGACCCCACATCTAGCATACATATGTTGTCTGCTCTCTGAGTGGTATAGGATACAGCATGGTAAATGATGACTTTTAGGAGAATGAACTTGGATTTTGAAATTTTGAGGCATCTATAAGTAAAAGATTAAATTGAATAACTTAAAACAACACATGGGGCTTTTCCCAGTTAGAAGATGGCAAAGTGAAGGACCTTTTCTCTTTCCTCTTTACCTCATTTTCTACTATATATGTATCATTTTTCCTTGTAAATTTAAGGTTGTTAGAGGTTGTGATGGTTTTAGAGATGTAATTAGGAAGGTGAAAGGCAAAGTGAAGCCTCTCAATCAGTAGTAAGGTAAAGATGTGCTTATTTCTTTGAATTTTTTTTTTAATTAGGGAAGAACAGAGATCATTTGGGAATGTTCATACATAGGTATTGTGTTATTTATATTACTAGTGAAAAATGTAGGCCTTCATCTCTGCATTACCAAATTTATAAAATATTACCATATGGTAATCAAAGGCAGGTACAGACAGATTTGTTGATTCACCAAACTGAGTCAATACCACGAATATCACAGTGGAATCTTTTGAAAAATTTGGCTTTAAATTCTGGGATTAAATAATCTGCTGCCACCATCCACCACCACCACCACCCTGCCCCCTCCAAACTAGCCTTTTAATCCTGTAATTGAATCAGATGAATTAAATGGAATGAGGGAGTAAGGACGTGAGGGCTCAAAATGACTGATATAAACTTGCATCTTCCAGATGCATAATATTTACTTTAAATTTGTTTATATACAGTATAGAAAAGCTCTTGTATAAGACATCTATGCTAGCTAGTTCATTAGTAGTAGAAGGAACATGATTCAGTGAGCTGCCTTTACATGTGTAGTGTTGGAGACCTGTTACTGGTTCATTTGTGGTTATCAGCTGAAAGTTCTATTCCTGAGATGTGCAATAGTAGTGTTGAAAGGTAGGGTTTAATAGTGATAGGGAACAGACACATTGGACTTCTTTCCCATATTGAATTATGTAGTTTGCATGTCTGTTTGAAATTAGACCTCTCAGCAGCACTTTGGAATAGTTTTATTAGCTTAACATTTTGTACATTGAATAAGTAAATATTGATGGTTGATTTAAGTAGATGTTTTAAATTTTGAAAGCACAAAGGTATTTTATCTTTTTGAATTAAAGGAGAAAAGCCATTGGTTTGTTTTCACAGATGATATCTTTAATAATGAACTGTCTCAGCACAGAGGTGCCTTGGCACCAAGGGCACCGTTAAAACTCAGTCAAAACATCTTCCTAGGAAACCATTTTTAGTGAGTCCTCTTTCTGTAAACCTATAGCTAAAGGCTCTGAGTGGTGCAAGGCCTTCAGAGGAGGATGATGATGATCTGCTTTCTCTTTTGAGATCAACTAATTTGGGCAAGTGTGTGTGTCCATGTCCATTTTTAAGTCAAAGTTTACAATCTTAGTGCAAGTGTATGAGGCAGACAGTTCTGTTTGTAGACTACCTCCTTCTTGGAAAAGTCTCGGCTTCATATTCTTTTGAATATCCACAGAATTCTTGTTAGAGTCAAAAGGTAACATACCACTTAAGATCAGTTTTCACTGGAGAGACTTACAATTGGTAGCTGTAGCTGGTATCCATCATTAGTCAGTAGCTGATCTGAAAGAAGAGGAGCAGGTTGAGTGGCGTTTTGAGACATCTGTGATCTCTTTTGATAGCTTTTCTTCTGCTCTGGCCCCTTTCCACTCAGTTGTGTGCTTGAAAATGATAGTCAGGATTTCTGAGTTGGGATGTGGAGGGGAAACCCTGAGTTCCTAGCATTTGCTGATTTC
Organism: Avahi laniger; assembly: GCA_963575035.1. Taxonomy (NCBI): domain Eukaryota; kingdom Metazoa; phylum Chordata; class Mammalia; order Primates; family Indriidae; genus Avahi; species Avahi laniger. The sequence continues at coordinate 30,467 of CAUYSK010062456.1, read as the reverse complement.
TTTGCTGTAAGTTACTCCCCCTGTGGCTGATTTCAAGCCACCACCTTGGATTGGAGAAGGGATGTATACGTTGGCTCAGGGCCAGTGCCAGCAAACCACTGCATTACTCCACCCAAGGCTGGATTTTCACATAATTTTTGAAATAACTTTTTCTTATTCATATGCTGATTTTTAAAAATACAAAATCACACCCATCATATCTGACTTCAGTCATCCTTTGGTCTCCCTTTGTTGCCCAGGCTGGTCTGGAACTCCTCAAGTGATGCTCCCGCCTCAGCCTCCCAAGTAGCTGGGACTGCAGGCTTGTGCCTCGAGCCTGGCTTAGTAATCCTTTTTTTTAATGGTTTGTCACAGTGCTTTTGTGATGTTATATTCCTTGTGTGATGTTTTGTGTGTTTGAACAAAAGCGGAAACTTCCATTGATTTTTAAAAAAAAAAAAAATTATACACAATTAAAGAATCTAGATTCTGAGAATACTCTGTTAGGAAAAAAAGGAATCTAGAGGCCCTCAAAAGGTCAACCTTAAGCTTCTTAGAGTTAAAATTTAAGCTTGATTTTTTTTTCTCACATTTTGACAGTTAAAATATAGGTATGATTTTTTTTTCCTTCAATTTTGATGGGGAAAGTAAGCCCACGAGCCTATATAGGGTACTGGATTAGTTATTTATATATATTTTTTGAGACAGGGTCTCTCTCTGTCACCCCAGATAGAGTGTAGCGGCATCATCATAGCTCACTGCAACCTCCAACTCCTGGGCTTAAGCGATCCTCCTGCCTCAGCCTCCCGAGTAACTGGGACTACAGGCATGCGCTATGTCGCCTGGCTAATTTTCCTATTTTTTGTAGAGGCAAGGTCTCACTCTTGCTCAGGCTGGTCTTAAACTCCTGTCCTCAAGCGATCCTCCCGCCTCAGCCTCCCAAAGTGCTAGGATTAGAGATGTGAGCCACTGTGCTCAGCCTGGAATTTTTTTTTGAACTGGAAATTTTCTTGAAGATTTACATACTATATTAGAGATCAAAGAAGGCAAGTCTGACTGTTAAATAAATCAGAGACTTGGAATTCTGGAGCTGTAACTCCAGTCTGTTTAACTCCAGGCTGTTGATGATATCACTTCTGTTCCATTCATACTGGGCATTGTATGATATCTAGTCTAACAACATTGTTTCATCCCGATCTCAGAATTTGTACTATGAGTCTAAATTTCTAACAGATAGCTTTATATTTCTAGTGAATTTAAGCACGGTTAGAGGCACTCAGTGGTATTTCAGAGAATTAGTGTCCAGCCTTTTTGAACACACAACCTTGATCAGTAAAAGTTATTGAACGCAAAAATTTTCCCCATTAAAAATTCATACATTATAAAACATAACAGAAATAAGGGATGGCATGAAAAGTAAATATTGAGTAGCAGTTCCAACATTTTCTTCCTACACCCCAGTAGATTGTCTTGTGCACCCTCCAGACGCACACACTCTTCTTAAAGACCACTGACTCAGGACATCACTTCTCATTGTAATCTTGGAAAAAAAAACAATGTATGCTTTTCTAATGATACATGGAGAAAGCCTAAAAGAGACTTGGAATTTTTCAGGAGAACTTGTCGTGAACTTTTGAAATTTCACATTAATTCTTTTTCGTAAATTGCCAAATCACACATCACCAAATGTTTTCCACAGCTTCGTGCATATTATTTTTGACAGCTTGTCTCTTTTATCTTCATGTTAGGTATGACTCTGATTTATTTTTATTTTACTAGTCCCTTATGTTAATATTTTACCAACAAATTCAGAATTTTGTCAAGTTTTTTGCTAAAAATATATACCAATTTCCATTTTCTTGCTGCATTAATAAGTTTTTGATTTGTAAAATTTGTGACATTTCAGCATCTAAGGAATACTGTTCTTGGTAGGTCTGTCCTATTTATCACTTCATTTGGAAAGTTAAAAAGAATGCTCATGAGGTAGTGTGCTACCTGAGGGAATGATAGTATATATTATTTCTGGAAGAGGATTGAGCAGTTGTTCAGCCCATAGTGGTGTGAGTGAAGTGGAGAGGTCGCCACAGTTGTCTTTCTTTAGCAGATACTCTGACCAGAGACTGGGTTTTATGGAAAGTATTTTGTTAATTATCTTCTTGGCTGGGGATCAACAAATAAATGGTTTGTTACTTTTTTTTTTTTTAATGCTGCTGGCCTTGTGTGAAACAAGGTGTCCTGTTATATCATCAGAACTCTGCTTATTGAAGTTGACGTTTTAATCTTAGAATCTAGAATTCTTGTGGGTGGTAGTGTGTTAAGCAAGAAAAGAAGGTGGTTTGATTTCACTTCTTGTACTTGATGGAACTTGTTACTATAAAAGTCATATTTTGACCTGTAAAGTGAGCAACTCTGGAAGGTGAATTGATGGTAGTGTAACTGTTCCATTCGAAGCCATCAGTTTCTTCAAGCTACTTTTCTGAAAAAAAAAAATTGTGATAGATTGATAGCTTGCCAGAAAATAGCCATTTCTAGGGTGCTACCATTCTTATGTAGTTATTGTGAAAGATGGAAATCTATAGCGGTTTGTGTGAGAGGGGAAATAATTGGCTTAAAATAGAAACCAGGAAATTCATGCTGTTGTTAACATAGTTTTAAATGAGACTTTTAACAAGAAAACTTATGAGGAATATAGTCAAACATCGTAAATATCTTGAATGCTAATCTATTGGGTATAATACACATCAGAAGGTTTTATGAGGTTTAAAACTTTACTTTGAAATATTTAATTGGGGGGGCTACAGTATTTCTTTCCAAGACATTCTGATTTATTGGCCGAGTACATATATGTGTGTGAGTATATATTGATGTATTAGCTGAATGTGTGTGTGTGTATAAATTTGTTTCTGAGAGGGAACATATATTATTCATCCTCTAGACTAGGATGGCTCCTAGTCTATTTTATACTAAAACAAACAAAAAAAATTTTGCTGCACTTTGCAGTTGCCACTTTTTAAAGATTAATGCTTTGCACATATCAGTAGGCCTTAAAAACGAATTGCTTGCCAACATTTTAGAAATACAGTACTTACATGTGACATACTCTAAACAAAGTCATTTTAAACTCTTCTCTTATGTTCATGTATTGTTGAGCAAATAAGGATGTCTTTTAAAATTTCTACATTACATTTGCTTTTGTATAAACTCTTTATTAGGTTGTGTTGTTTCTCAGAGAGGAGGTTTATACTGGAAGCAGTATTTCTAAAATATAGAGATTTGTCCACGAATTGATATAATAGTGGAGGAATTCTGGCATTGCGACCTAACTTATCCTTTCAAACTGTACATAATTAGCATGAGCAGAAGTATCAAAGTAGAGTATCTTGGGCTGACTGGTCTTCTCAACTTTTCCTGTTTCCCATCTCACAGATGCCCATTCTGGTTCTTGTCCCTTCCAAGAATTATGAGCCATGCTCAGACAGGCCTGGGATCTTCTGGATGGGATAGGGGTGGAGGTGGGGGTGCCCTATGGCTAGACCAGAGTTGTAGCCAGTGGAATCCTTCAAGTGTGCCTAGCTTTCCGGGTGGGAATGCCATATACTGGTGTTAAATCACTTGGGCACCCTTATTAGCACTGTTTTCTTTTAATAACTGGAAGCACTTAGTGATTATTTTGTTTGTTTAATTTCAACTTAAGGCTATTGAGAGTCAGGGAAGTCAGGTTTATTTCTCATTTATGTTTTCTGGAACTTTAAGGGGATTTGGAGAAGGGATAAATGGATTACCAAATGAGCCATTCTTCTAGGCTCTGTAAGGTATGCTCTTTTGGCTAGAATGTTTTAAAATAATTTACAAGCTTTTAATATTGTGCTTTGTTGAAATTTATGATTTTTAAAAATGATTTACAGCTGATAGATTACACTTACATTTGTGAAGTATTCAATTTTAAGGTGTTTTTCTGTTTAATCATTGTTGCTTATTGTCTGTTATGTGAGGGACAACAGTCCTTTCTAAGACATTTCAGTTCTTGTTTTTTGGGGGCAGTGTTACCAGTGGCCTTTGTATGTACATTCATTGCTTACATTTATCGTTTATGCAACAGAGTAGCATTTTTAGAAACTCCCTGTTCAGTATTAGTGAAGTTAACTAAGATGCATATATGTGAAGATAGAAATGAATACAATTAGTTCTCATTACTTGAGGCCTATTTATTTGGTTTAGCCCTGAATCTTTTCTAATCACAGTCATACCTGTTTTTTCACTTTTGCCTTCTGGCAATTTCATTTATCTTTGTGGATAGGGAAGATTAAATATTAAACCCACTCCAGTCATTTCGCCAATGGTTAGCTTTGGTTTGAGGCAAATGAGATTTTCAATTAAAATTATTTGCTCAGAATTAGGCCCTTTATTCACCAGATAATCAAATTGACTAAAAAAAAAAAAAAAAGAATCGTGATAATTTTACATTTTGAAAAACAAACTAATAATTTTCCATGAGCCCTACTAAATATTCTAAAAAAAAATCCTCCTTAGAGACAATTAGGAATGAGTGCAATTAATGGGAAATACCTGTAAGATTATTTGAAATTCCACATGCCACGGGGTTTAACCACAGTGGCACTGGCAGTTTCTGGACTGCTGAGTGTGGACATCACTTAAAAATTAAAAGATGGTAAGTAGTAAACGCTGGAGTTTCGTTCGGCCAATCTTTCCTTCAGAAGAAAAGCACGTCCGCCGCGGGACTGTTGCAGTGCGTCTCCGTCAGTGTTAACGCGGGAGGGTTGTATTATCTTGTGTGTACGTCTTAGTTTGCGGTATGTGGTAGCAAGAACTTGGTCAGGGTGCTTTCCTCAAACCTATCAGCTCAACTGAGAAGACAGCTACTTCATTGTTTATTTTCTGCCTTATTTTATTGAAGTCTGTATATCACATAGTATCTAGTAGCCGCCACTTTGTATAAATAGGTACTTACATATAATGCAAGTGCACACTTACCCAAAGGAATGAATAACTTTTAAAGTGTTATTAATAACTGATCTTAATTAATTTCAGTGTAATTTACACTAGGGAGACCTTCATAGTATTAAAATCATCTTTTTTCTTTTCTTTTTTCTAAAAGAGCAATTAAACCTTTATAAAAATTCACATTAATTGTTTATACGGCTAGAAGAAAACTGCCATATCGTCTAGCTAAGCAGTCTGACTTACCTGTTGGGAAACGACGAGATGTTGTTTCTAGGTTGATTAGGGTGATTGTAGCTTGAGTCTTGAATTCGATCTGTATGCAACAGAGAAACTTCAGAGAGTTCGGTCGGTGAGGAAAAGGGTGCGCTAGCACTTTGAGGGCTTTCTAATATGCTGCTTTTAAAAGAAAAAGTGCGGTTGATACTCAGTGCGCCTCCAGGTGTGGCAGGGGTTGCTCTGAATAACCAATCAGGTGATCGTTTTTTCTATCACTTTCCAGGTTTTATGCAAAAATTTTGTTAAATTCTATAATGGTGATATGCATCTTTTAAGAAAGATGATACCTTTTTAAAAAATTATTTTATGTAAGAACTGACAGGAATTTGCTTTGTATAATGCAAGCTGGCTTTAAGAAAGCACTGTAGCAAAATTTACTACAAGTCTAAAATTATACAGATATGTTAATAGATATATGTGCAACTAGATATGGACAATTGTATTTTTTTAAATAAATATTTTTAACAAAATGATTTTCTGAATCAGTTAATCATTTTCCTTCTCATGTTCATTGAGGTAGTCTCTATGTACAGTCTCTGTGTTATATTTTCATCCATGCTAACTGTGGGTAAGGAGTTTCCTCAATGCTTATCATTAAAACCTGACCTTCTACTATTTGATATCTGTCTACATTAAAATATTTAAAGCCTAGATTGGGATAGGTGGCAAAGAGGGAGATTTGTAAAATGATTGTTGACATAAAAGGAATTCACGGAGAACTGACTGGCTAGAAAAGTTGCTCACCATTTGAAATCTTTTTTATTTTACTTTAAAAACTCATTTACATTTAAAAAGGGTTTTAAATAATCAGATGCTTTTATTCCAGCCTTTGTAAGGAGCAACTTTTGCTTATTTCTATCCTAGGCACTGTTTCTTCCTCTCATTTTTGAGATAAGAAACTAGAGACTTGAGTTCATTTAGCAAATGAAATTAGGCCTTTTCAGAACCGGGTTGAAATAATATACATAGGGGAAAGTGGGGTTAATAGGTGGCAAAATCACATCAGAGAGAGTTGTTTCATATCTCTAGATGAAAGTAACAGGACGGAGTGACAGATTTTGAGGGAAGCCGTCCACGAGCCCTGGTGAAATGTCCCTTCACGTGGTAGGTCCGTGGGCACTGTTCAGCACAGTCGGGAGTAACCACTTGAGAGGACTGTTAGACTCTCCCAAAACACCACCTCAAAATGTGTTACCGAGAACAGTAGTCCCATGAGGTCAAATAAGTTTGGGAAATGGAGTCTTCAATTCTTGGAGAATCAAAATGTATTTTGCATTTTCAAAAGCTCCAAGTCCTTCAGTTAAAAAACCTGTTTAAGTCACCATTTTCTAACCTTTCTGACTGTGAACGCGTTCTCTTTTGAGAGGCATGCCTATTTTGCAAGCGCTTTGTGTGTTTTATTGATGCATCCAATGACAAACTATTATTAATACGCTAATACTGGGTAATTTTCCAGGGCTAGCATTATCAGGTGGGAGATAATCATTAACAGTCATATTTCACACTGATTGTCATTACAAAGCATTGCGCTGGCTCAAATACACTCTGTAACTGAAGGGAGTCCATGAAAGTGACTTCATTTGGAGTAACTCTAAAATAAGACAACAGCGTATGATATTGAAAAATGAAACAGAGCGGTAATCCCTAACAGCTGTGCCAGTCGTTGGCAAGCCCTGGTGCTAAGGAGGTCGTTGGAGCATGAGAGTCCATTGTATGGTTCCCATGTTTGAATGCACCACTGTCATTAACCAAAACCCCTCTCTCGTCAAGGTCACCTTCCATGTTGTCATGGAACCTTCCATGTTGATGTTCAGTCCTCATTGGACCTCTTGGCAGCACTGATTACTTCCTCCTTCTTGAGATACACTTCAGGAAACCACATTTTCTCCTGAACTTTCTCCTACTTCTCTGTCTTCTCTCATTTGCTCTGCAGGAATCCGTTCTTTTTCTAAATATCCAAATATTGAAGATAACCCCCAGGGCTCAATCTAAGGATCTCTCCTGACATGCACTCCCTAGGTGGTCTCATTTCAGTCTCATAGCGTTGAACACTTCCCATATGTGTGTGACCACAAAATTTATATCTTCAGCCTTGACTTCTCTTTTAAGTTCTTGACTTCTTTTTTCTATTCTTTTCTTTCTTTCTTTTTTTTTTTTTTCAGAGACAGGCTCTCACTCTGTTCCTCAGGCGAGAGTGCAGTGGTATGATCATAGCTCACTATAGCCTTGAACTCCTAGGCTCAAGTGTTCCTCCTGCCTCTGTCTCCTAAGTAGCTAGGACTGCAGACATGCACCACCACCCCTAGCTAATTTTTTAATTTTTTTTTTTTTAGAGATGGGGTCTGGCTGTGTTGCCCAGGCTGGCCTTGAACTCCTGGCCTCAAGTGATCGACCTGCCTTGGCCTTCCAACATGCTAGGATTGCAGGTGTGAGCCACTATGCCCAGCCAAGCTCTAGACTTGTGTATCTAACAGTTTTCTTGACATCTGAGATCGCATCATAAAATGATCATGTCTAAAACAAAACTCTGACCAACACCCCAGGTCTTCCAGTGTTAAATGTCTTCATCATACCCCTAGTACTTAGGTCACACGCCTTGGGGTCATCCTTGATTCCTATCTTTCTCTCACACCCTATACCCAGTCCATTAGCAAATTCTGTCAGTTTGACCTTCAAAATTCAGCTTTAATCCAATCACTTTCACCCCTTCCATTGCTACCAACATCGTCCAAGCCACTATTCACTCTTTGTGGACTACTGCAGTGGTACCTAGCTGATCTTCCCAGTTCCACGCTTGCCCCAGTCTCTTTTCCACATAACAACCAGAGTGATACATTTAAACATGTCAATCACTTGCCTGATCATGACTCTCCCAATAATCTCACATCACTCAAAAAAACCCCACTCTCCTACCATGGCTTATATGATCTGGCCCCTAGCAACCACTCCAGCCTACTCCCGCAACTGTCTGCCTTCGCTGCTCTCAAGCCACACTGGCCTGCTTGCTGTCCCTCAAATACTGCAAGCCTAAGGCCCTCGCACTTGTTCTCTGCCACATAGGCTCTTTCCCAGGCACTTGGGTGGCTCGCTCCTGCACATCATTTAGTTTTCTGCACAAATAGGACCTCCTTAGAAAGGTCTTCCAGAACATCTCTTGACATTCTCTATTCCCTCCCACTTCCATGCTTTATTTTTCTTTTTGGCGCTCCATTACCCCTCCCCTGTGGCACGTTACATATTTGTTTGCTGGGTGCAATCCCCGTGAGGCAGGGACTTCTGTCTTGCTGCTGTATCTCTGCGCCTAGATCGATTGGTTCCTTAAAATTCATTCGTTTTGAATGAATAAATGAATTCTCTCTAAAAGGCTTCTGCCACTGTATCTTCCTTTAGCGAATCAGGCATGCTTGCTGGGTTAGATTCCCATGTCCAGGTAGCAGAGGACAATCTGGGAACAGGGTGACTCCACAGCACTCAGATGTCAAAATTCTTGAAAGGAGATTAGGAAGAAAGCCGTACTTGATCTGCCGCTGATTTGGAAGTGCAGCGTAAGAATCTAGCTGCCGTGCCCTTATTGTGATTGTACATAACAGGGAACAGTGGGGCTCAGCCCTCCTGAGAGTTTTGTTTCTTCCGAAATATCAGCCATGTGAACCTACAGCATGAGAGAGATCTGTCTCTGGGGAACATCAGGCCATTTGTTTTTGAGTTTCAACTGTCCTTCATAATGGATAACACACTTATTAAGTTTAAAATATTTTATTTTAGGAAAGGTGCTCTTAGATTTGTTTAATCTTGTTTTCTATATTAACAAATGAATCGTGATCAACTTAGAGATAGCCATTGGTTCTTATTTTTAAATCTGTATAAAAGATGTTTTCTTGAAAAACCACAAGAAAAATACAACTGCTTTCTCTTTGCCCAAGTCAATCATTCACTACAGTTAGACTGCGTATTTAAATTTGACTGGCATCTAATACTTGCATTTACAAACATAGTTAAAATTATACTCCTAGACCACCAGCTTTCAAAAGAAGTTGGGATGTGTTTGACTTACAATAAATAGGTACCAAACATACGAGCAATTCTAAGCTGCTTATGAGGAGGTGTTAAAAATTGCTAACATTTATTAAACAATTTCTATGTCAGGCATATAGCAAGTGCTTTAAACAAATTCGCCTGATTCTTTCAGAATTCCTTTGAGGTAGGGTAGGTACTTTTAGAAATGCCACTTTACAGGTGAAAAAAGTGAGGTTGGAAGAGCCTCAGTCATCCACCCAGGGCCACACAGCTGGACCGCGAGGCCAGTGCTTCAGCCACGTTTCTCTCTCCAGCCAGATTCTCATGCCCGTGCTGGGATGCTGGTGACAAGAGCTGGCTAACTCGACAACGCCTACAGATCCGGGAAAAGCCCTTCAGTGTCAAGCACGTGAACCACGGCACTTGGGACAGGTTACCGAGAACCGTGATCCAGTTAATTTTTATGTTTATACGTGTACATTTGTATATACAGAGAGCAAGTGCAGGCAAGCCACGACACGGCCACTGTAACAGCCATTTCACGATGGTCGGGAGTCTCAGTATTCTCATCCCTGTCTCAGCTGGCGAGTTCGCATTCTCCTTTCGTGCTACCACTGATGTGCTCTGGGCAGGAGCTGAAACTCCTTGACGGACACCGCTTTCGATACACTGCTCAGCTTGAATTGTTCAGTAGTCCCAGCTTTTTCTTAAAGAAAAGATCTAGACAAGGTATAAAGAGTTTTTTTCTCTGTAAAAGATGTAAACTTTTAATTGGATATTTTTGGAAATTCTTAGTGTTGTTTTTATACCTTTTATATGCTAGTCAGTGTAGGTAGAGAAAAACAGAACATCCATCTCATTCTCCCAGGTGATTTCTGGACCAATTAGCATTGATTATTAGCAGTGGGTATGCTGGTAAATGTTTACCAACTGCTTTTCCAGGGGAGAAAAAAAGACATGATTTATAGCTTTTGCCAATTTCCATGGTGTAAATATTTCCCCCATGGCTGATCTCAAGCTACCAATGTGCTATCACAGAGAGTGGAACTGGGAAGAGATGTCCAGTAGCACATCATTATATAGTCATTCCACCACACGGATGCCTTGACATAAATAACTTCAGGAGCATCAATATAATAAAGTTAGGAAGTGTTACATTTTGAGTATTTATTACCTTTGTTTTTAATATAGTTTATATAATCATGTTTCTATATTTTAATAATGGCTGCGTTTAACAAGCAGCTCTCAAAATGGAAATTTTATTTATTTATTTATTGAGAAACAGTCTCAATCTGTCACCCAGGCTGGAGTGCAGTGGCCCAGTCACAGTTCACTGCAGCCTTGAACTCCTGGGCTTAACCAGGAGTTCCTGAGTGGCTGGGACTATGGGCTCATGTAACCATCCCCGGCTAATTTTTTTTTAATTTTAATTTTTTGATTTAGAGATGGGGTCTTGCTATGTTGCCCAGGCTGGTCTGGAACCCCTGCCCTCCAGCGCTGCTCCCATCTTGGCCTCCCAAATTGCTGGGCTTATAGGCATGAGCCACAGCGCCCAGCTCAAAATGAAAATTTAACAGTCAGCTTTTCCAAGCTGGTATGAGCTAGCCCAGCATACTACTAAATTAGTGTCCCAAAGACAGCAAGATGCAACTTTTCCTTTTGATATTTTAGAATATAGGTAAACTATGGATGAATATCTGCAGCAGGAATTTGAGGGACTTTGGACTATTAATAAGTGAAAAGCACATAAATCCTTTGAGCATGCCAGGGAATAACTTGGGGTTGGTTTTGCTTAATTTTAAAATATTTCTATATATAGCAATGATCATCAAGCTTTACAGTTTCAACTCATTTTTTTCAAACTTCAACTAAGAGTGATCTCGCGTCCATGCATGAGGCAGCAAATGGAGTGAAGCACGTGGCTGTCTTCTTCCTTCCCGTCGGGGCGTCCTGGACAGCTCTTACCGAAAGTCCGAACCAGGGAAGAGGAAGGTAACTTGAATAGCCAGGCGAACGTCTAATGATTCTGATCCAGGTACCAGGCTCAAGTGAATTTTTTCTACCCAACCAAGTATTAGCACAGAAGATTTGAACAAAGTCGTTGAGAGGTCGCTTCCGCTGCCATCCCCAGCTTTCCTGAACAGTCTGGTGGCGTTGGTGCTCAAGAGGCTGGAGGCTGGAAGTCTTCGCTTGCCTCCTTCACCCCCTTTTACCTCTGGTAGCGCTCAGAGCTTTCCATTCCGAGTGATCTGTCTTGGGTAGGAACTGCAACAGAAAAAAAAACAACCCAAACAGGTGCATGTGTTAGCAGTTCTGATCACTGCAGCAGTGATTCATTCTGAGAGCTTACCCAGGCTTTTTGTTTCTCTGCCACTCTGTGGCCCTGTAGGGAGCAAAGTGAAGTCAGACCAACTCGTACTGGCGAATGTTGGTGGAGGCAGTTTGTTGAGACTAGTGTTTGAGGCTTAGGGAATATGTTTTTTTTTTTTTTGTCCCCCATGAATAAGGAAGTGTTACTCATTTGATGTTCAACAAATATTAATTGAATGTGTGTCTTAAATGAAACTGCACAGAGTGCCAGGCTAGACAACAAGCAGCACTGCCATCTCAGAAGTGAGGCTGTAGTGAATCCTCCTTGCGAGATCCCCTGTTCTTCTGGGCCTTTGTTCTGAGTGTTTAGAGGGGGAAGATACGTCCACCCAGTGAGAGAGAAGCTTTGGATGCTCCGCACACAGCCGATGCAGTTGCCGGGTACTTGGAAAGCTCTGGGCGGAAGGGCAGGTGAGGGCCCAGTGTTATGAAAATAGCCTTGGGACTGCCCCGGCCTGGGGTCTCCAGCGGAGAGACTATTCTTAGGAGGTGTCTCTGCCCTGAAGGAGCCTTTCTTTGCCACTTGGCTTGGAGGACTTTTTGAAAAAGAGATTTGGACGAGAGTCAAAATCCTCAACTGCACAGAGATGGCCAATTAGGCCGCTGGGCCGAGTTCCAGACAAGGAGTCAGGCTCTGCCTTTCGGTGCCCTGAACAGGCTGGGAAGGGACTCTGGCCCCCGGCTCCTAATGGAGGAACTGTGAGTCAGCCGGCCCGCTCCCCCGGCCCTAGGAGCCCAGCACCGACAATCGCAGGGAAAGCAGAAGAGGGGCAGAGGAAGCTGTAGAAAAATAAACATTTCCTTGCATTTTACTTGGAACAGAACAGCATTGCTGGCACGTTAAGATCCATAGAACCTGCCCCCGCCTCCCCCTGCTCTGTTTTCCTCCTGTTGTGCACAAGTGGATTCTTTCCTTACCTGAGGGGAGGCCAGGGTGCATCCTGTGGAAAAACAGCAGCAAGATATAGAAGGTAAAAGCCAAGCAGCCAAAGATCACGCCACAGACCAGGAAACTGTAGCTGCCCTGAGCCTGGAAGATCTGCCAAAGGGGAAACACAGAGACGCGGGCCGTGAGACCTTCGCGGGAGGATGTGTCGTGGGGAGCGACCTTCCCAGCTCCTTGGCAGGTTTTTTAGCGAAGTCGAGGCCCATCCCGCCAGTACACAGAAACGGGGGGCGGGGGGGTCTTGGCCTTGTTTCAAGGTTACATGCCTGGAGGGGGCAGGAGTCCTGCTCTAAGGCCGGGGTTGGACCTGGTAACCTCCTGCAGTCTCTTTCAGCTCTGCGTTCTGGAACCTTCTGAAAATCTTCATATCATCACTGAAACTTCAATCCTACCAGGTGTTCCTATACCCATGAGGCCTAACCAGAACTTTGCAGAGGATAATTTTTTTAACCTTTTGGTACGAAGATTTAAAACATAACGTCAGAGTAGCATAAAGAGCTCCCGAGGACCCATCACTCAGCCTTAGCAATTAGCACCGACTTCGTCTGTAGCCTTCCCCTTCCCTGCACTCGATGACGCTGAAGCTAATGCCAGACACCACGTCATTTCAGCGTGGAGGGTATCGTAAGACGTGCCTCTCCCTCCCCATCCGGCCATGAGGCAGGGGTGAAAGAGGAGAGGACAGTGTCGTGCTGAGGGGGATTTTGGAGACGGAAAGACCTAGGTTTGATGTTGTCTCTAGCAGTTGCTCGAGGGGGACTGACCTCAGGCAAGTTGCTAAATTCATCCGAATTTCAGTATCCTCTTTTGTAAAAAGAGGAATAATATCTACATTATAGTTTTCAATAGAAACGTAGCTGTTCAGTTTCTCCCCCCTGGTGGACAAATGAAACATGGGTATGTTTGCAGAGAACTAGGAGAGGAGGCCCCTGCTCAGGGCGGGACGCGGGGCCCTCCACGAGGCGGCCGGCAGAGGTGGGGCAGGGAGGGTCGGCGAGAAGGATGGAAAGAGAACTCTGCCTGCAGCCGAACCCAGCCCGGGCTCTGAGAGCTCCACGGCGTTCCCACGGGCCCCGCTGGCCTCCGCTCCCAGACGGGGCTCCTGTTTGCTTTGGACTTTTCGTCCATTCACGTCTCCAGATCCCACGTTTGGAGGCTCAGCTTTCACGGCTGGCTTGGAAACGGAAACAGGTAACACCAGCGCAGGGCCCTGCTCGCTCCCCAGAGACTCAGCAAGGGGACAGTCTGGGTTCAGAAGGTGGCTGCGTGCGTCCTCTCACCTGCTCCGAGGAGGGCTCCCCAGCCGCTCCCCGCTCCCCAGGAGATCCCCACATACCGAACCGACCAGCATCTGCAGGACCATCTCGCCAATCCCTGCCCCGGTCACCAGCACTGTGGTCGCGCAGCCTAACGAAAAGAGGAGGTTTGGTTTGGCAAAAGCAAGGTGAAGGGACACAAGTCAGCGGTCACAGTCCAGGCAGTTTCTGGGAAACCCCTGGAAAATGGCATGGCGAGGAGGCCTGCTTTGGATTGCTAGGATTTCTTGGACGTTAGCCTGGAACCGTGCTTTGGGAATGCCTAGGTCCTGGTATCATCATCTCCCTTCCTCGTTCTGAAACCTTCAAAGCTCACAACTATCTCCGGGTAAATCCTAAATCGATTAGCCTGGCATTCAGGGCTCTTCCTCATATGACCGCCACCTACCTTTCCAGAAGGATTTCCTGATATCCTCAGGCCAGCTCTTTGCTGCAGGCAAACCAGCATCTCAGTGACCAGCCACACGCCCCTGATGAGCAACAGCGTGGCAGGGACCTTCCGAGCCCAAGCTTCAGAGTCAGACTTGGGTTCCAACCCAGCTGTGTCCCCTACTAGCCATGTGACCTTAGACAGGTTCTCTACTTCTCTGGGCCTTGGTTTCCCTCTCTGTAAAATGGGCATCACAACAGCTCTTCGCAGGACTGCCGTGTGGCTAACTTTGGTGTCATATGTGCTGGATGCCCAGCATAGTGCTGGCACGCGGTACCACACTGGGCCAGGCTGGCGCTCTGCTCAGGCCCATCAGCACCACCTTCAGCACCACCAAGTGCTTTCATGGGGTTTGCAGGGCGCTTTAGAATCTGTCTCTGCTGCTGGCTCAGGCCCGTCTCTCATGCTACCCGCTCGCAATCCACCCCCGAGCTGGGATAAACTCTTCAGTTTCCTGACCTGCATTCTCATTCTCACCTCCAGCTCTGACACATGCCTTCGCTCCCTCCTGAACACCCCTTCTCTCTTCTTTTCTGGAAAATTCCCGTTCATCTTGTAGGTCCTGGTTTAGACTTCTATAGCAATCCCCTTCCTGTCCCCACGCCTGGATGAGTTGCTCCTCTCTGCCCCGACAGCCCCTGCACCTGCTCTCCCAGCCACTGCCTGTCGACTGGCCAGCCCCCCCTGCCAGGCGGGAAGCCCAGGGAGGACAGCCGTGCCTTGTCCCTCAGTTCACTGGCATATGCCAGCTTGCTGGCACAGCGGCCAACACGCGGTAGACGCTTACAGCTCTTTCAGTACAATGGTCATCACCAGCATCGACTCTGGGCTCCACGTTCCTTCAAGCTCTTTTAGTCTCACCCTGTTCAGACCTGTCTCTGTGCTTGTGGCTCGTTCTGCTCACGGCCCCACCCCTCCCAGGAATGCCTTCCCGACCCTGGGCCGGCTCCCATCTCATCTCCTCCATGAAGCTGTCTCTAAACTCAACACCGGCCACTTCCTTCTCTGAATTCCAGTGGCACCCAACTGTCTGTCCCACTCATTCATTCAGAAAGCTGGGGATCTTCCGTGCCTCGGGCACCGTGCTCAACACTGCGGACACGCAGATGAACACTAAGAGTTAACAGGTTTCGAGCACCCGTGAGTCAGCTTTCATGCTAAGTCAAGAGCTTTACATTTTCTCCAACGCACAAAACAATCCCAAACAGTAGGTATTTGCATCCCCGATTTACAGATGAGAAAACTGAGGCTCAGCGAAGGGAAGGAAATGGAATTGTCAAGGTCATAAAGCCAGTAAGTGTGAGGCAGGATTGGCACGCAGGTCTGCTGATGACTTCACAGCCCTCATTCTTTCCCTCGTCCCTTGCTGGGAGTGTATTGTCTAGGACAGGAGGCAGACACGTAGGTACAGAAAGTCTTGAAAGGCTGAAACATGAGAGACAGGTGCAATGCTGATGGGCACAAAGGAGGGGGCACATCTTTCCAGTGGGAATCAGAGAAGCTTCCTTAGAGTGGGGAGAGGGAGGGACTCGAGTTGAGTCTGGAAGGACAAGCAGGCAGCTAAAGGGCTAGAGAGACAGGGTAAGGAGGGCATTTCATGCAGAGGGTGATCCATGTCTCTACTTTGATAGGGACAGTTTTTGTGCCATCAGAGAAGAGCAAGTAATTCATGGCTACAATGCAGGCGTGGAGGGGAAGCAGGGAGAACGGAGGCTGGAGGAGAAAGGTGCTCCACAGGAAGGTCTGAAGGTTGCCATCAGCCCTGTATTTTAAAGCAGGCCCTCAGCAGCAGTGCGCAGGGTGGCTTGGTGCGTGGGCCTCACCCCTGGCTACGCGTCAGAACCACCCAGCAGCTCCGGACCAATTGCACCAGACGGGGAGGTGAGGCCTAGTCCTGGGTTCTGTTACTAGCGCTCCGGCTGACTTTAGTGTTTAGCTGCTGAGAGGGGTGGAGGCAGGGAGACCAGCCAACACCTGTCATCAGGGACGGAGGTGATTAGCAACTGGGAAAAGCTGGGCGCCATGAAATAGCCAAGCAGCGAAATGAAGACAAAGGTCTGAACTTAGGCAGACAATGAGAAATGAAGAGGATGGATTTGAGTGATCCTTTGTAGCAGAATTAATCAATGTAACTTATCATTATTAAACTCTTAACATTTGTTGATTACTTAAAACTCTGCGGGATACACTGTGACATGTGATAGCAACAATGTTTCATTACTTCATTTACTCCCTTGAGGCTCAGTTAGACACTGATGTCTAACTAAGGAGGAAGGAGTCTGAGCGCACCTAGGGCCCCGCCCCTGGGAGCTGGGGGAACGGCTGCTGCTGTCTCTAGGATGAGCTTGGAGGGAGAGGTTGTTTCCTCAGGTGTGTCCCCTGGGACCCAGCACTGTGTCAGGAGTAGCAGAAAGATGGGCTGGATGGACGATGACCGACTGGATGATGCAACTCTGCCCTCAGTTTTCATCGGGGCCAGTCACGGTTCACTGGAACTTACGCTGGGGCTGCCCTGCCTCCTCAGTAGCTGGGACTACAGGCGCTCGCCGCCACACCTGGCTAATTTTTTTTGTTTCTATTTTTAGTTGCTTGGCTAATTTTTTCTGTTTTTAGCAGAGACTGGGGTCTCGCTCTTGCTCAGGCTGACCTAGAACTCCTGAGCTCACGCAGTCCTCCTGCCTCAGCCTCCCAGAGTGCTGGGATTACAGGCGTGAACCACCTTATCAGGCCTGGTTGATTCATTCTATCACATGAATTGTTTTCCTTCGAAATTATAAACATTAGACAGTCTGTAGTGTGATCTCATGGTCAGAAGGCATCTGGGAGGAAACAAACTGCTAAGAGAGTCATTTTCGCCTACTTTCACTTACTGCTTTAGCATATCCTCTATTGTTTAACGTTTTTGCAGTGATCATATACTACTTGTATAACAAAGAGATTTTCCATTTTTTCAAAACAAAAAAATGTGCAGGTTTATCGCAGAAAATATTTTATTCTTAACAACCAATGATGTTATGTGCTAAATTACTTGGGGCTCATGCTTCAATTTCACGGATCCGGGCTGTCCAGGTCCCCCCGACTGCATAACCGAGCTGGGTGCAGCTCTAATTGCTCCAACTCTGCCTGAGCAGCAATCTCGCCCTCTCCTCTAAAGAAATTGCTCATCTCAATGCTGGTTTTCCAGCCTCTAGGGCGTCTCTAGTTACTTCTAAGGGTAAAGTTAAATGTTCAAAACATAATTATTTTTAATTAACTCATTAAAAAAACGTTTTTTTGCTATATGCCCTTGGGAGGGCAGGGAAAGGGGAGGGAGATCGGTCGAGAGAATTAGAGGTTTCTGACATCAAAGAAGCTGTGTCACAACCTCCAACCCGGTGTGGAGTCATCCTTCTAGTCCTCTGTGCTTCGAACAACACCCACAACGAGGCAGGGAGGTACTATTACTGATGATTAAATTATAAGATGCCTTTCCTATGTCATAACTTTTCCCATGCAACTTTGCCTTTCTTTGAATTTGGCATTTCCAGCACATGCGTGTTACACAAAACGTCAGCTGCAGGTCATCAGACGTTAGTTACAACGGGGAAAACGCAAATGGGAAAGAGAAGCTTAACTGCTTCTCTGCGGCCTAAAATCCTATCAGCACAGGTTTGCTATTGAATGGAGGAAGCCTAGTGGGTCAGAGCAAGCCTGCGTGTGAATCTGTGGCCACCAAAGTCAGGAGGGGAGCTTCCTTTCTGTGAGAAGGTAGGGTAGAGGTCTCGCTGGGAGGTGGTGCTGGCCTGGACAACCACAGGAAGATGGGGCGGGCGGGCGGAAGAGGCACCCGCCCCGGAGAGCAGGCCTGTCTCCCCCAGCCCCGGGCTCACCTCGGTACTGCAGCATGTCCTCGGTGTAGGCCAGCACGCTGGGGAAGGTGCTACTGAGGAACAGGCCCAGGCTCGCTGTCCCCACGAACAGGAAGACGACGTTGTAGGAGAAAATAAGCAGCACCAGGAATGTCATCACCACGCCGACCTGTCGCAGCAGAGGTGGGGGCAGTAAGAATTTGGGAAAAGCTGGGCATCCAGGAGTCAGTCTCCTGACCTGAGTTTTGGCTCCGGTCCAGGCGCGATGCTGTGTAACCAGCGCGCCACCCTGTGGACTAGGCCGGAACTGCAACGTTCCTAGGGACGTTCTGGTATCCACGAAGGACGCACAGAAAGGAGAGCCCACCTAGAGTCTACACAAATGCCCCACCATACCCACACACGCTTAATCAGCCTTTGGGGAGTGAATACTCCTGTGCCCCAGGTCTTATCTGTAACCACAAGGAATGCCACCTAAGCCAATTTCATCAGCTTTCTCTGCCCTGCTGGCCCCAGGGTGGGGTGGGGGTGGGGTATGAGAGTCCTCCCCTCCTTTAAAGAGGAGCTGCTTCTCCTCCCCTAAAAGCCGAGAGTTCCTGAGGCCCAGAGAGCACAGAAAGGAGGCCACAGATTGCAGGAGAAGAGGGGTGGTGACTGCAGGGTCCCCACCCTCTGGGAATCCAAGCCAACCTCCCAGGGAGAGGGGTCAGTAGCTGTGGCAACCAGCTTGGCTTCCCCCAGGTTGGGCACAGATTCCCGTGGGCAGACGCTACCCATGGTTGGAGACCCCCGCGATGAGCTGACAGGCCCTGCAATCTTTCTGGTTCAGTAAGAGTCTGTGTCACGTGGGCATATTTTTGTTAATATAGCCCTATTTCTAAGTTCTTTAAACATGTTTCTATGCCAATATTGAGTAATTTTTATGCAAAATGCATCTGGGAATGAACCCAGGCTGCATAAGATTTGAAGTAAGTCCCAACTGTTTTTTTAACCAGCTATGGAAACTTGAAGTAGTTGATCTCTCTGATTCTTAGCTTCCTAATCTGCAAAATGGGAAGAGTTTAAAAAAAGCTACACTAAAGAGTGGGAGTGAAATAATATAAACGAAGAGGCTCTGTAAAGTGTGACGCTTTAGACAAATATTAGTCCCAGTATTCATGTGTGGGCTTTTAAGTGTTGCAGGAGATAAAGATCTTCTATGGAAGCCCACAGCTTTGAGGTAAAAATCTCCTAGGTGAGGACATCTGTTTCCAGAAAAAATAAGCATAGCACATAGAGCTAGAAGCTCTGCAAGAAATCACACCTCATCCAACCCCACCTTCTCCACTTTGTAGCTGAGGACCTGGGCATGCAGGAAGGAAGGGACTTCCAGAGTCACAAGGAGATCCTGGGGGCTTGGCTCCAACTGGAAGGACAAGGCCAGTGATCCCGTCTGGGAGCCCCTTTACTCTCCTCGGCCAGCCCCTCGTCTCCACCATGAGACCCCTGAGGTGTGAGGTGAGACTCAGGGTCCCCACCAAGACAGACTTCCTGCCCTGGAGAGGGACCAGCCACAACATGGTGGCCGAAGAAAAGCAGCACGTGCTCTTCACACTGGAAATGCAAACACAGAAGACTTCCTTCGTGTGGGAAAAATAGGAAAGCAGGGGACGTATCTATGGCTCCAAAGATGATGTCTTCCTTTGGCACAGAAGATGGTCCCATAGCTCCATTTGTTCTTTCTTCCTCCTCTGCCCATTTTCTCAGTGCTGGAGTAGCCCAGGATTCTATTTGGCTTTTTTTTTTTTTTTTTGATATAGGGTCTCACTCTGTTGCCCAGGCTGGAGTGCAGTGGTATCACCGTAGCTCACTGCAATCTCAAACTCCTGGGCTCAAGCAATCCTCCCACCTCAGCCTCCTGAGTAGGTGGGACTACAGGCGTGCCCTATCGCACCCAGCTAATTTTTTTATTTTTCATAGAGACAGAGTCTGACTCTGTTGTCCAGGCTGGTCTCGAACTCCTGGCCTCAACCGATTCTCCCGCCTTGGCCTCCCAAAGTGCTGGGATGACAGGTGTGAGCCACCACTCCCCGCCCTGGCTTTTCTTTACCCACAGTCCCCTTTCACCCAGCTCCGCGGTTTCAGCTCTCTCTATGCCAAGGACTCTTAAATCTACCCCTCTAGCCATGACCTGTGTCCAGAACTCAACTTGCCTATGATATGCCCCTTGGCTGAAGCCAGTCTCTGGAAGACTAAGAATGTGGCCAAAACAGGACTTCTGATTTCCTCTACCCATCCTCTCTCCCCTACATCAAGTAACAGCACTGTGGCCACGCAGTTGCTCAGACCCCACATCTAAAGTCGCCCAGTTCCTCCTTCCTGTACCTCCCGTGCTTGGGTCAGTGGCAAGTGCGGTCCACACCACCTCAGAGGACATTCAGAATCTTTGTGTCTCTCCAGATCCACGCCGACTCGTGCCCGGACTGCGACAGACACCTCAGCAGCCCGCCTGCTGTTCTCTGGCCCCTACCGTCTGTCCTTCCGCAGAACTAGAGGGCACTTTTAAAGTGCGCTGCAGACCAAGTCCATCCTCTCCTTAAAACCTTCTATCAGCTTCCTGCTCACTTAGAATAAAATTTAAAACCTGGCTTACAAACCTCTGCTCCCCTCCTCCCCTCCCACCGTGCCGCCCATGCCCTGTTAGTCCCCTCGTGGGGCCTTTGGCCAGCGGCGCCCTCCGCCAGGGCCACTCCGCTCTGCCTTCAAGGGACTGGCGCCTTCTTGGTATTCAGCGCTCAGCTTGCGAGCCTGGGGCAGATGCCGGGGCTCCCACGCCTCTCCCGCCAGCTGGCTACCCTCGTACAAACCACACACGAATGTCCGGGCAAGCCTCAAAGACAGGCACCCTGAAAATCTCTAGATCTGGGAAGTGTGAAAGACACTCAGCTGTCTTATTTTAGCCTTGGTGATGGAAGACTGAATATGCCCAGGGCAAGCCATCAGCTCTGCCCGCCAACTCTCCTCCCATGCAGTGTGGCCCCTGCCTCAGCGGTGACTCAGCCCAGCTCTCAGCCTGCTTCCCTGCTGCCCGCCGCCCCCTCACCCTCTCTCTGTGCCAGGGCGCACCCTCCTGCTCCCCTGCCTGACCGCAGCTCCCTGAAGGCAGGACCCTCGCCTCATGGAACCCGGCACCCCTGCGGTCCCCAGAAGACCCATGGACACGGCGCAGACACACGAAGTCAGGAGGTGCAGGTCAGCCCAGGAGAGTGCTGAGCACAGGGTGACCGTTACCTTAACCATGGGAGGGATCCGCAGAAGTAGTCTCAGTGACTATACACTGTCACCTACAGCTGCACGTGGAGGCTTGCTCCCGGCTACTCAGCTGCCCTGCCCATGGGGTGCCCAGCAGTGCGCCTGGAAAGCCCTCCAAGGACTCAGACGCCAGGCTCCCTGCACACCTCCTGCAGCAGAGCCTCAGGGGCAGAGGCCCAGGAACGGACCTTCTAAAAGCACCGCTGGTGAGTCTCATGGATTTGGGAGCTACTTGCTCGAGGACAGATTTTCCTAAACTTGTTTGATGATATGAATCCCCGGAGGTGCTGGTTAAATACAGAGACTGCCAGGCCTCCCCCTGGATGCTCTGAATCACTCAGTCTGGGTTGGGCCCAGGAATCTGATTTTCTTTTTTAAAAACCAGCACCCTAGAGCAGTGTTTATGGGCAATGCCTAACACAGGTGGACGCTTCAGACCTTCCTCCTTCTCCCAAACCAGATTCCCACCCCACTCTCTGTCTGAGCAACTGGCCTGCGTCCTGTCTTGAGGAGGAAGCCAGGCTGACCACCGCTTGTGCCTGTGCCCTTCCTCTTCTCACCTCGCAGACTTCTAGAATCTTCCACTTCCCTGCACCCCTCCACCTCAGCTCCATGGACGGGGGCCTTCCTCCCTCCTGAGCACACATTTCTGTCACCCCTGCTCTGCCCCCGCCCACCAGGGCCCTCCTCACTCAGTTACTCTCCCACGATGGCCCTTTCACAAACCCCCCTCCTTATGGGCTTCCTCCCTCTGTCCTCTGCCTACAGATGGGCTCGCGCCACCCTGGTCCTGTCCAACACAGCTCCCTTCCACTCAGATGAATTTACAGAGAAATCCTCCTCAGCCTCTTGAGTTTGGCTCCCACCCACCCACCTCCCTTCTACACGGAACAGAAAGTTCTTTCTTGAAGGTCTTCGACCAGCGCAAGGTCAAATGCAAAGGCCTTTCTCAGGCCTCCTGATTTCTGTCTCTGTAGCCCCAGCATTACATCCAAACCCGTCTCTGCTAGAAACTCAGCCAAGGAAGTGCTTTTGTACAGCGCACTGGGCTACCTGGAAAGGTGGCGAGTCCCTGTCACTGGAGGCGTTTAAGCAGAGACTGTGGGCCCCTGGGAAGGGATGTTATAGAGGTGATTCAAGCCTAGACTCAAGACTAGACGACCCCATAGGGGTCTGTGATCTGGACCCCTTTGTCATAGATGGTGACACAGATGCACCCAGGCAAGTCTCGACCTATCGCTCCGGCCCAGACTTCCCGCCTCCCTGGAAGACCAGTTCCTCTAAGGTCATCCTACATGCCAGTTGGCGACTTAAGAATTACCTAGAATTACAAATGCAAGTTCCCAGGCCCCGGCCCAGCGGTGGTGATTCTGAAGGCCATCCCTGGCCTCCAAGCCTGCACTGGCCACAACGCCCTGAGCAGCTGGGCACCGAGGTAAACACAGAGGACCGAGGCCCACACCTGCTTCCCTCATACTCGGGGCAGGTTGTCCGCTGGGCTCTGCTCCACGTACCGCAGTCATCACCTCCGAGAGCCCCTTCCTTTTATGCTTTTAAGGGCATAAAATCAGAGGCCCAGAGAGGGAAGGGACTTTTGCATGGTCACACAGCAGGCACCCCCTCCCAAGTTTCCCTCCCTTCCTCACCAATCTTTCCTCTCTCCTTTGTCTACATTCCCACCCGCTGGCAGACTCCAGTCCTGGGCAAAGGTCCCGGGGCAGTGGCAGGGCCAGGAGTAGACGGGTTCCTCTGGGTCTCTAAGAAGCGAAGGGACGCCCCCGAGCCACTCACCACGTTGATGAAGACCATGGTGGCTGGCTTCATTCTGGAGGAGACAGGGATGGAGACCAGCCGGCCCAGGGTGATGAAGCCCCAGAAGAGGCTGGGCAGGTAACCGGCCACCTTGTGTCCAACAGACAGGGGCTTCTCCACAGCATAGCTGTACACAAAGGCAGAATATGCCCCCTGTGGAGAGACCAGGCCCCGCTGAGCACAGCAGCCCCGCCAGGGCTGACCCAAGCCCGCTGCGCAGGCGTGGCGAGGGCTGACCGTCCCGTTCCCAGAGGCCAGCCAGGGGTGGGCTTAGGGGCCACGGCCACCCAGCATGCTCAGGCCTGAGCTAGAACAGAATCCGGGGTGCCCCGGCCTACAGGCTGCAGCTGTGGAGACCTGCGATTACAGAAATGTGCCTCTGAATCTCCACGGGGGTCCCCACGGGCCAGGCAGACACAGTAGGGTGCCACTATGCCTCATATATGAGGATTCCACAAAAGGATTTTTGTTGAAGGAAAGTTGCCACAAGAAAAAAAAAAAGCATGTGTGCAAACATCTCGTTTTACAGGTGAGAGAGCAGAGAGGAGAAGTGATTTGCCCAAGGTCACACTGCGAGCTGGAGTCAACCAGTATTGTCACTTGCTGCCAGGTCATCTGAGTTTTGGGGGGGCCCTCTCTCTGGAGAGTCCCTCATATGGCAATCAGTTAATTAGCCACTCAAGGCTGTCCTAACCCAATCCTGACAGATTTCCGGAAAAAGGCACTAACTAGTGTAACACAGGTCACTAGCAGAACGAATAGCTGGGCCTGAATTCTGCCTGTAGCTTGTTTACGCCATGGGCTTGCGAAGCCCAGGTTTATAATGTATTCCAGGAAGCAAAGTGCCCTAGAGTCTGCACGGTGTGACCTCTAACTAGGGGAATAGGGCACCACCCCTTTAAAAAAACGTGAGTAGCCTGCACTCGGTAACAAACCAAAGTGGCCCCTGTCTACAGTGTTAACAGAAATAAAACAAGAATAAAAACACTCGGCTGGGACAGAAGCTCACAGTAGCAACCGGCAGTGAGCAACCCTGGAGACAGTCTAACCCTAGGACTTTAAATTTTTCAATCAACTGTACTCCCGTGAGGTCTCTAGGAAACCCTGATGCACCCCTCTTTCTCTTGCCGGCCCCAGACTGCAGTCTCGGGGTGGAGGGTCCCCCAGCAAGGGGCATGCACCGAGGCAGGCTCACCGTCAACCCGTCTGTCATGAACAGGACCAGGGCGGCGGTGACGTGGATGGCGAAGAAGGAGCACGGGGCTCCTCTGCAGTTCTTCCTCTGGCAGCAGCTGAACAGGTCCTCGTGCCCTGGGGGCGGCACAGAAGAGCAGGGCTGAGTCTCGGCTTCCGCTCCTGCTCCCCCGCTGCATGCCCCAGGGACAGCTGGCAGCCAGAGGAGCCCTGGCAGAAGGGGTTCCCTTCCTGCCTCCACCTTCTCTAGCTTTCTGTTGGGAACATCCCTGTCCATCTCCCAGTCCTGGTGGGAGCAAGGCTCAGAGATCAAGTAACCCGCCCCAGGTAGCCCGGCAGGGCCGGGCAGGAAGGAGGCTGGAGCCCGAAGTCTGCCTTCCTCCCTCGCCTAGCCAGGCTGGTCGCTCCGTCTCCTGCCTCATGAGACCATCAGGGCCAAGGTTGCTTCCTAACCATTATCACCTGTGGTCTGGGCGCACCTTTCCGGGGGAAGGGTCACCAGGGAAGCCTCGCCATGAGGCTGTGAGCACGAGAGCTCTTCAGAGCCCCTACCTGGGTGCTGCTGAAACTTTGAGGGCAGCGAGGAGGCATCTTCCTTCTCGGGAGGCTGTGTCTCCAGGGCCAGCTCATCTGCGGACAGGAGCAGGGGCGTCCTCTGGGGGCAGCAGGTCAGCAGCCGCTCCTTGGACAGCAGAAACAGCACAGCCAGGGGCACTGGAAGCTGGGGAGCAGGCAGAGGGGGTCAGGCCCACCGCGCGCCCTCCCCGTGGCGGTGCGGTGCACACGGCATCCACGCGGTCCTGGGAGGAGACTGGTGTCTTCCAAGGGTGCGCAGCTAAGAGCCGTCCCATTCCCACCTAGTAAGCCGGCTGCCTTGACTGGAGGTGGAGGATGTTGCTATAATTGCTGCCCAACCTTAACCACACCTGTTTCCCCCAGAAAGACAGAAATTTGTCACACCAGGCCTCTGCCGACCCAGGAGAGGTGCACGGGTAAACTCGCTTCTAACATCCTTATCCTGAGCAGTGCTGGAGCTCGGCACCTCACGCTCCTTCGTGCTGGAAGGTCAGTTTTGGTTTTGTTCATCACAGCCCTATAAAATGTGCTGGGGGGATTATTATCCCCATTTTCCAAATGGGACAATCAAGGTTCACTGTTATCACTTAGTCGTAACCTGGTAGAACTGGAAGAGACCTGAGAGGTAAACTAGGGACCCAGGAAGTGCCTGGTCACACGGCGGACTTGGGGCAGAACTAGCCTGGAACCCGGCGTCCTGGTTCTCCCAGCCCCCTCCCTCAGGCCTGCCTGGGTGACGTTCTATCCTGGCAGGGGACAGAGGCCCCCTCAGGGCCTTGATGTCTAAGCTTGAGGACACAGACGTGGACTCCTTTCAACTGGGAAATGCAGGTTTACAAGCACCGCTCACAGACAAGCCCGACGTTCAGTTTGCTGCTATTTACGTGAAGCCACCTGGGTTTCACCTGAACTCCCCAGAGCAACGGGAAACGTCTCCTGCTCCTGACGTTGCCTGGAGAAGCCGCCACCAGCTCCCACAGGTGCGGCTGCCTGTGTCTCGCCACCCTCGCTGCCGGCAAGCGCTTCCGCAAGTCTAACTGCTGCCCTTCTTGCTGCGACTTCAGCCCAGTTCCCTTTGCTTAGGAAGGAGGGGAAGCCCAGGGAGCTGCGGAAGTCTCCTGGAGGCTGGTGAGAGTGCCCAGGTAATGGGCCCGTTCGGGCTGGCAGGAGAAGCCAGGAGCGTAGGATGCCAGGAGGGTAGGGTGCCAGGAGGGTAGGGTGCCAGCCGAGGAGACTGCCAGCACCGGTCTGGTACTGCCCTGGGGGAGCCCCTTCCTCCCCTCCTGCAGGCAGGCTGGCTCTTACCAGCATTTTCCCCAGTCACGAGACAGAGTGAAAGACAAAAAATCACCCCTGTCTTGACACCTCCCTGTGGTGACCTTGGGAGCCTTTCTTGAAAAATAAGTCAGGGTCAGACATGGCTCCTGCCAGCAGTAAGCCCACCAGTCGGGCCTGAATGGAGAGACAAAGCCCCTGCCCCAAGGGAGTCCTGGCCCCAGGGAGACACAGCCCTCCCTCCAGTCTGCTGGGCAAACAGGAAACCCGCACACAGAGGCCTGCAGTGGCAGAAAGAAGCCTGGGTAAAGGCCAAGGGAAACAGCTGTAAAAGAGGTGTGATCACCCAGGTGGGGCTTTCCAGGGAGGCGGGCGTGGGAAGGCTTCCACAGAGGATTGGCTGGCATTGCCGCAGGAACACACCCAATTTTTATAAAAATCCCATTCAGGGAAGGCAGCCCCACCTTGAAAGTCAGAAAAGGCCAGGTGGGGCATGCAAGTGTGTGCGTGCGTGTGTGGGCATTTGCTTCTGTGGTGGACTGTTTATTTTCAGACACAAACCAATAGAAAAAGTCCGGAAATCCTGTAGCAAACAAAGTCCCTCCAGTCTGCACCTCGTGGGGCAAGAGAGAACAAGTCTCGGGCTTCAGCCGGACCTTCTGGCTTCCCGGGCCGGAGTCCCAGCCTTACCGTTGCATTGGTGGTGCCCTTTCCCTTGGGGGGGCGGGGAGGGGGTCCCCCTGGGAGGGTGGGACCAAGGCTGCCCTGTTCCCAAAACAACGGATGGGCTCAGGCAGAAAAGGGAGGGAGCAGAGGCAGAGGTGCATTCTGAGAGCCCCCAGTGAAGACTCCAGAACAGGAAGAGGAAACTTACAAAGGAAAAATGAGCAGCGATGCTGGGGTAGCAGGTGGCTGGTCTTGCTGGGAGTCGGGGCTTCCAGCTGGGCTCTGCCTCCTACCAGCCCCTCATCAGGGCCTTGAGCCAGCAACGGTGTGACACCCACCCCCACTGCTGCTGTGCTGCTCGTGGGACCGGTGGTCTCAGAGGCGCCTTTCAGTGCTGTGTGTGGCATCGCTCAGGCCCAGCAACAGGTGGGCAGCTGCGTCCAGCCTGCCTCCCTTGCAGGGCTGACAAGTCCACCTGGTGCAAAGAGAGGCTCCATGCCACCGCCACAAGCAGCACAGTGCATCCATCCCAGACAGGCCAGCGGCCACCTGGAACACTCCCCGTCCCCAGCTCCACGCTGCGCCCAAGCCGGGAGGCCAGGGATGCTCTGGTGTTTCCAATAGTCCTTCCCAAGCCAGGCTGGGTAGGGAAAGGGGGTCCCCCCACCTGGCCCTCTGGCTCCAGCCTGGGCTAACGTGGGGGAGCCCATCTTGGGTTGCAGAGCACCGGAGGAGGTTTCCAGCCGGAGACCAGAGTCGGTGCTGACTTGGCACCAGGGCAAACGAAGGGGCCTCAGAGTCGGACCCCGTCACAGCGTGAGGTGGTCTCTCCGCTGCTCCCACCACAGCTGCCTTGGCAGGCAGGGCCCCTCGGAGGTCATCTCGTCCATCTCCCCAGCCTCCACAGGAGCCCCCGCGGCAGGGCGCAGGAGAATCCCACCAGCAAGAAGGACCCCGGAGAAGAGCCTATCGTTTCCTGCCACGGCCTGGGCCAGGGTCTACTGCATCTGGCCTTGGAGGGAAGGAGCTGGTTTCCCACCAGGCCTCAGATGACTTGAAAGTTGGCCCTGATTTCCACTGCGCTCAGCCTGCTCATCGCTTTCCTGTCCTTGAGAACTGCAATCACAGAGGTCACTGAAGGGTCTCAGAGGTGACCCCGGGGAGGGTCGGTTTGCCCATCCTTTTGCCTCCGGGATGGCACACCTCAGCACTGCACTGGGTGCCGGGTGGACTGGGATGTGTGGACTGTCCACTACCTCCCCACCCGGCCCGCCCCAAGACACTCACATTGATGAGGGCCATGATCCAGAAGGCATAGGACACTCGGGTCCCCACCCCGTCCTTCGGGGACAGCCCAGGGAGTGTCTGGTTGGACCAAGGCTTGGCCTCAGCGTGGTGCTGGCCCAGCACCCTGGAGGCGTGGAACAGGTGGCTTCTGGAGGTGGCGTTGGCTGTGCTGTTGGCAGGCAAGCAGCTGGCCTCAGACAGGAAGGGGTCGGCGATGAGGGGGCTCAGCAGAGCACCAAAGCCCACGAAGAAATGCAGCACCTGGAGGAGGAGGGGGGCACGCGGCTCAGTCTTCAGTCCAAGGAAGCCGTGGCCTGGCCTTCTGCCCACAGCGGGCCAGCTCCCCCGACCCCGCCTTGTGCCCCATCCAGGAGACCCTGCCTGGCCCCAGAGTAGGGAGCAAAGGGGGCAGGAAGCTGGAGAGGTGGGGAAAGGTGACTGTCACCTAAGTCAACCACCCTCATGGCCTGGGATGACTTGGGTGACAGTGACCAGTTCCCTCCCTCCCTGTCTCTCTTCTTTCCCAGTCTTCACCCCCAACGAGGGTCGTTCCCCATGTTAGCAGCTGCCAGCTAGCTCCCCAAAGGGAAGGTCTGGATGGGAATTCCAGCTCCTGGGTGACTGGGGCAGAAGGAAGAAAAGAGATAAGGGGAGAGGGGAGGAGGGGAAGGAAGGGGGGAACAGCCACCCCACCTCCATCACGCTTCCAGTTCACAGAGAACTTCCTCTCATGGGCACTTAGGCTCCTGTCGCCCTGCAATGCAGGCTGCTTAGCGGTGAGGAACCCCAAGCCCACAGGCACTGAGTGACCGCCCAGAGTGGCCCAGCTGGTACGTGGTCATGCTGGGCAGACATGCGAGTGGTCTTTGTGAGTCACCACCCAGGCCCGGGGGCGGGGGGGGGAGGGGTGCGGGATGCCTGGGGAGGGGGCCGGGAGGGATGGATGGGCCCAAGGAGCTCCCCACGCCTGCTGCCTGGCTCACCTGCAGGAAGACGGCCGAGTCCTTCTGGTACATTCTCACCAGCTGCATGTTGGCCACGGTGTCGATGCAGCCCATGGCCAGTCCCGCCAGCGCCATGACCAAGGCCAGCACCTTCACATCCCGGCAGAAGGGGATGACGGCGAACACCAGGGAGATGGCCAGAGAAGAGCTGAAGAGGGCCCACAGCGACTGGGCCAGGCTGGAGCAGGGAGGTCGGCATCAGGGGACGGGGCTGGAGCCCTTCAAATGAAGCACCCCTCCCTGTCCTCCATGTGCCGGTGGCCTCCGGAAGACAAGACATTTCCCACCCCCTGGTGGGAAGGGAAGGGAGCTGAGGACGAAGTTTGGTCACTTGTCAGCCACAGTGGACAAGCTGTCGAAAGCGTCTGTCTCCTCCAATAACAATCTCTATGTCCCGGTTTGCTATGAGAACTCCAGGTACTGTGGCCCATGATTGGCACTTCATAAAGCCTGGCTACTTTTTATTATTGTACTTACAAATAATTTTATGTTGTTTACTTAAACCTTAAATTGTTTACTTATAAGCGATTAAATGCAAAAACATCTCCTATCCCTCCCAAGGAAGCTGCTTTGAGCCTGTCAAGAGAACTTGCGCCATAGGCAGGTGGGACCCGAGATGGAACCTGAGTCCAGAAGCCCCTGAGCTGGGCACCTCCCCTCACCCAGGGAGAGGTGCTGGCGGCACTGTGCCCTCCCCACCCAGGAGTGCCTCACAGGCACCGGGCCCACAGCCCGGGTATTTGGGTAAATTGGTAACCCTTCTAGCAGGTGGAGGTTGCAGGCTTTGTGCCTGGCAAATGCCCAGAAGAGAGGCCCTGAGGCCGTCCCCGCTGAGAGGTGTTTGAGTGGTGACCCTGTCCCCTTCTTCAGACAATAGAAAAGCCCACAAGGGCCACGCACAGTGGCTCATGCCTGTAATCCCAGCGACTCAGAAGGCAGAGGTGGGAGGATTGCTTGTTTGAGACCAGCCTAGGTAACACAGTGAGATCCCATCTCTTCAAAAAGTATTAATAAGAAAAAAAGCC
The DNA here is from genome assembly GCA_963575035.1 of Avahi laniger. Taxonomy (NCBI): domain Eukaryota; kingdom Metazoa; phylum Chordata; class Mammalia; order Primates; family Indriidae; genus Avahi; species Avahi laniger. Next base: position 193 of record CAUYSK010062456.1, on the reverse strand, counting down.
AGATGTGGTGGCACACACCTCTAGTCCCAGCTGTTTGGGAGGCTGAGGCAGGAGGATCACTTGACCCCAGGAATTCACTGCTGCACTGAGCTATCATCACATTACTGCACTCCAGCTGGTAAACAGAATGAAGTCCTGTCTGTTTAAAAAACAAAACAAAAATGCTTTCTTGCAGGAGACTGGAGTTGTTCTA
>CAUYSK010062455.1:0-42864 GCA_963575035.1 Avahi laniger | reverse complement strand
AAAAATACTGTGTTAAATTAAATATACAAATAATGCTTCACATTTTAAAAGTTGTCTCAAAATAATTTTGTAGTTTTAATTCTGATTTTTCCTATGAAAGTGTAATATCATATATTCTAATTAGGCTGGCCTCAGAATATGATTTCCTGAAGTAGGCTTCATTTGACATGACTCTCTATGGAGATATTGAGCAAGGCTTCAATAAAAAGTTTCTCCCATATTTCCAAACATTTATTAAACATCTACTATGGGTAAAGCACTAAGTAAGCATTAGATGTAACATTTGATCAATGTTTTTAAGACACAAGTACATTTTCTAGGAGGTAAATGTGAGGGAGATCATTCTAAACAAAATCAGTGTCACAAAAGGGGGTTACAGCTTCAAGGAACAATGCAGTTGGTGTAATTCCATAGGGTGTTGTGAGGAGTGAGGAAACCAATGAGGTAGCTTAAGGTCACGTTGTCAAGTGTTGGCAATGCAATTTTTAAAATGTTTGGACTTCTTCATTTTGTTATTGATTTGTTCAATAAATATGTATTAATATTTTGTACCTATCTGTTTTGGCTTCCCAAAACATAGACTTTAAAACAAAGTAGTTTGTTTAGAATGTGATTCCAAGGGATGCTCCAAAGGAATGAGACAATGAAACAGTGAAGAGGGGAGAGCACCCAATGAATGTGAGGATCTCTGGTGACTTCGTGGGTGACTGCTGTGAACAATTGGGCTCAATTTCTCTTAGGAACCCTTAAACAGACCATGTGGAACACACCCAGAACTGTCCCACTGAAAGGGTAGAAAGCCGTGGAACTTAAATATTTGTAGTTTGAAAAAGGAAAATATAAATGGGTATGGTGAACAGTAAGCAATAAATAAATGCATGGGAATGATATTTGTTTTGTGAGAGAAAGGAAAATAAAAAAACAGGAGAACCAATAATAAAATTCCAGAGAATGCTAAAATGTAAGGGGTACACTGAGGACACAGTGCCTGTGAAGAAGATAAAGATGATCACAGAAGAGCATGGAGAATGCAGTGCTAGGGATATCAAGAAGCATGTCAAGAAGCATGTGATCAATAACAATCAACACTAATTTAACAAATATTTGTTAAATGACCACTATGTTTTAGGCATTGTTGCAGTGATTATGAATATAATTAACAGCAAGTCATAGTCCCTCTTTATAGATTTTACTAGTAGGATGCACCAGAAATACAGGCGAGGGAAGACAGATTTTGAAGTAGAGCATCTCAGAAGACCAAACAGTGAATCCAGCTGCTCTAGAGAAAGTTAACAATCAGTAAGGAGCCAATAATTTGAAGAAAAAGGAGGGTCCACAGTTCTGGATGTCTTTATGAAATCAAAGACCCATTGGATTTCTAAAATCAAGATAGTTGGATGATCACAAGCAGTAAGCAAACTTATTCACTCATTTGTTGTTCATGTAATTGACTATCTTCTATTAACCAGGAACCATACTAAACAGAGCTATATAGATTTTTTGCTGTTCAGAAAAATAACAGCAAAGAACCTGACAGACTCAATTTTTCCCTAAGAATGTTTTCAGAAACAAATTATGTGAATTATCAGCATTAATCAGGATATGATGATCATTCACCTGTTCAAAAAATACTTAGTACTTACTTAACACCTGGAGTATAAATTTCAAATGATTTAGCATAAATTTTATTGATTAGTATAGCCTTCTCCATTAATATCTCAAGCTGATCATTCTCCTGTATTCCACATTTCTGTAGAATGCAGTGTAATCTACCTTCCATGAATTCCATATGATCAAAAGTAATGTTATTATGTTTTAAACAATAGCAATTATCTTACAAAATAACTGTTGAATAACTATTGTATGCCCCAAAGTGTGCTAAGCATTGAAGCTTCCAAGAAAACCAAATAAAATTTATTCTTCATGGTGTTGAGATATTGATCTGTAACAGACATCTTGACATCTCAAAATATCTTTTAACCCAGCTCCTTAAATATGAAATTACTTCCACTGGAAATGTTGTAGACTGTCTTTCAAATGTGTAGATAAGTAGGCTAAAAGAAAGGAGAAAGAGAGAGAGAGGGAAAAAGGAAGCAGACAGGCAGGCAGGAAGGAAGGGAAGAAGAGAGGGAGGGACGATGCAACAAGATCTTCACCAAACTACATAGCTATGACAATGAGAAGATTTTAAGATTTGCAAATAATAATGTTTAGGCAGACTATGGAGTTTTAAATGAAGCAATTAAAGCCAGAAGATACAGAATCATTTCTAAAATATGTGGGGGCAAAATAAATTTCAATCTAAAACTGTATATACTGTGATAATATCTTTTAAGATAAATAAAGACATTTCAGACATAGCAAAACTGAATTTACGACCAAGGAATTTCTAAAATTCTACTTCAGAAAGATAAAAAAATGGACATAAAATAAAGTCTGAGATACAATGACTAGTAAACAGGTTCATGAGCCCAAAGAGCATGGACTGTATAAAACGAGACTAATAACATAAAATTAGGTCGATTTGCAGTCAAGAGGAAGCCAAAATTCTGGGATGTAAGGGAATGCATGATGGCAAGAGGCAATTACAATAATGTTGTTTTAAGATCCCTGAATTCTTTGAAAAGTAAGTAGTAGTTTGGATTTTGTTATAATTTAAGACAATTGTCCATTTTACAATGTAAGCACAACCAATAAAAGAATACAAATTGAATATTTGTCATGCAAAAACAAACAAAATTGAATGAAAGATATTCTATTTGTACAAACGTATGTAAAAAGGGAGTAAAGAAGCACAATAAAAAAAATACAAAATAGAAAGTCAGGAAAAACAGAAGTGTCAAATCTTGCTATGTTACCTATACTGTTACTAGTCACAGTAAAGGTGGTGTAACTGCACTCATCAATTAGACCGAGGTTTGTAGCCCAGATTAAAGTTAAAGCAAAACTTTATTCTTATGCTATTCACAAAAGACATCTAAAAATGAAATATTAATAAAGATTAACAGTAAGTGGATACAAAAGAGATGAAAAGCAGATACAAATAAACTGGTTGATAAATGTTGGGCCAAACAGACTTCAAGAATACAGGTATTATTGGAGATAAAGAATGTCATTTTATAATGATAAAAGTTTCAGTCTCCACAAAGACATAACCATTCTAAATACGAACACAGATAGTTTTCAAATACATAAAGTAAAACTTTAACAAAGTAGAATCATTATAAAGAGGTATATAGGAACAAAAATATAATTTTCAGGACCTAGTGCAAAATGAAATTGTGTGGCACCTAGTTCAAAATTTGTTAAGAATTTCAATTTTAGTGAGTGATGAGAGGTGTGGATCCTGTTTCAGTCTTCTGCATGTGGCTGTCCAATTTTCTCAGCATCATTTATTGAATTGGGATTCTTTTCCCCAGTGTATGTTGTTGTATATACACTGTTGTATACTGTTGCATATGCATTGTTGTATATTGTGTGTATGTATATGTGTGTGCATAGATGTATGTTTTACCACAAAGATATTTCAAAATTGTTGATCAATTTTCGTGACTAAGGTAATATTGAGTGCGTACTACATTCCTAGCACTACCTGAATTATGAGTATCTCATTTCTAACTCACATCATCATGTGCATAGAAACTATTAAATACTTGTATTAATGAAAAAACTGAGGCCCAGAGAGTGGATTTACTTGCTTAAGGTCACTCAGTACATTGTTTGTATTTAATTAAAAGCCTTCCTGACTTCAGTGTCCAATATTTTAAATACAGGAGAGACTTTTGGTTAAAAATACAAATTCACAAAATGATTTTAATTTGGTACTTTTTAAATTATTGTTTGCTACTTGGTGGATTCTACATCTGGATAATCCTATCATCTGTCATGAAAAATTATCTCTAATTTTATCAGTCACAATTTGGTAGTTAACCAAGATAACATTATGTAAATAGCAAACATTTAGCAATCAAAGTACTAAATAAAATGTTTAGAACCCAAAAATAGAATTAAGAAAATGTGTTTTGAGTTTCAAGGTATAAGCCTTGGATCATTGAAAACTAACATTATGTTTTGATCTTTCAGCGAAGCATTTAAAATAAAGTACTACATGATATTATTGAGAAATACACAGAGTTATTTATTTTGCTATTTGCAGGGTTACTATACACTGACTTCTATCTTTCCCTAGAGGGTGTATTACATTCTTTTCTCATTCACCTTCTAAACAGCTCTTTCTTCAACATCATTTTGACAAAAATTCCTATGTTGTTAGTTCATACTCTCAGTTTCTTCACTGCCAGAGATGTCTTACAAATCACAGTGGAAGTCAGATTTACCCACTTGTGCAATACTGCACAGCACAGCTTTGACTCTAAGAAGCTGTTCACCAGTCGTATGACAGTAGTGTCCATCTCCCAGTACTTCTCATATATTCATTTGGGTTCCCTCCAAGACCCTGCTGCCCACGCTGCACTCTGCAGCATCCAGGGCCACCATAGGTCTGGGCCGTTGCCTGGCACTCTCCGGTCTAGGAGCAGAGCACCCATGCAAAATACTAATTCGTCATCATCGCTTTTATATGTGAGTCTCAAGCATCATAATGGGCTGAATATATTTTTTAAGTGTTTATGTTGGTTTTTTTAAAATTTCCATGTTATGCTATTCCCAAGGCATGCTATTTAATGCTTTATAAAATTCTACGTAAATTGTAAGATATTTTTAGGTTAAACAGTTAAGAGAAGAACCAGACGTGAACTGTGACCTAGCAACCTTACCTTAATGCACAGATTATTGTGTGGCCAAATTAGTTATTTTGCCTACCTCTGTAAGCAGTCTAAGGTCCTCATGATTACTTGACCTTAGAGACTGAAATTGATTGTGAAAACAGCTGAAATTTTTCAGTCATTCTGCCTGCCACCTAGCCTATGACTTACAACTGTAGTCATAAATGCTGTAGGTCCAAACAGTTCACAAATAATCAACTGTTTCTCCAGTAGCAAATATTTATGATGGTAGAGGTGAGACTATCTAGTGTCTAACTGCCTGTGTTGTATAGAACACCAGACAGGACACTACTATGCAAATCTCAGAGAGATGGGGAAGAAAAATATAAAGACACAATCCCTTTCTTTCAGAATCTTACAGTGTCATCCCATTGACAGCTGGCTGTATCAGTCTATTTTACCAAGTAGCTCCCAAACAATGTATCAATCTTTATATCATTTCCCATGATTCTGAAGCTTCACCTGTTACATTTACGCAAATAAAAAAGTGTCAATAACTGGAGTCTTTATGCATTGTGTATGTGTGTTTACATCGGACCCCACGCCATCATAAATGATGTGTGGTTGCACTAACTTTACTCTTTCTATTTTTTGAAATTTTGAGTTGAAGAGTTCATATCAGGCAGTTGAAAATTAGATTGACTCAAATGTAAATAATGCACATTTATTTTTTGCTTTTGTGCTTTTGTCAATCAAATTTTATAAAGCCTGCTTTCACAATAGACTTTTAGGAAACTAAACTTAAATAACTAATTAAAATATGTGTTCAATTAAAGTTACCAACTGATTAATTCGGTGGGACAAGAGGCTAAGAATTGTTTTATGGCAAATATCAGATGAGCAATGAGGTTGGAGTTGTTTGGTAAACGTTTAAGCCTTACCAATTTACCTATTATTATGTGGTAAACATTTAGAGCAAACACATTTTTAAAAATAATAACAATTCACATATGGACTGAAAGAGAGGCTCCAGTAGATTGCATTTGGCTAAGAATCACATGTTGATTGCAAATCTAGGGTTTATGGACATAAGTTTTCTTAATTTATAAATTGGTTGTTTCTATTAATATATTTTTTGTTTCAATTACAACTTTCTTAAAAACAAGAGCCAACGTACAAAAAGGATAAAAAGGAGGATGTTCAAAGTCAATTTCCTCCCCATTGATTCTACAATAAATGGGTAGGATAAATTAAGGGAAAGTAATTTGCAATAATCTATACATTTACATTATTCAAGCCATTTCCTTAGTATCCAACACAGGAGATAATTAGATATAGAGCATTATAAATTCCACCTCCATTAGTAGACTCTCCTATCTCTTTTTTTCTATTGAAATAGAGGATTCATCCAAACAAGGTGGATGACACCACTGTCCAGGGACTGATTCTGTCTCTGAAGTCTTAGAGCCTAAAAGATGCTGAGGATGCTGCATAGTATTATTGTGTCTCATTGATTGCTTGACTACTGGATCTGTCAATACTGATAGAGGAGTGATGAAGTCTCAAACTGCATAACTGATTCATCTGTTTCTCCTTGCAGTTCTATTGGTTTTTGCCTCATGTATTTTGACATTCTGGTGTTTGGAGCACGCATGTTAATAACTGTTATATCTTGTTGGAGAATTGTCTTTTATCATTAAGCCATTTCCATATTTATTCATGATAGGTTTTCTTGCTCTGAAGTTGACTTTGAAATTAATATAGCTTCTTCAGCTTTCTTTTTATTATGCACTGACATGGTATCTCGTTTCCATTTATTGTCTTCTCTGATTTTAATTGAATATTTTACATGATTCTATTTTCTCTTAATATACCAAATAGACTCTTTAGGTTTTTTTTTAGTGGTTTCCCTAGAATTTGTAATATACATTTGCAATTAATGTATGCTTGCCTTGATACACCGTTTCACAGGTAATGCAGGTACTTTGTGACATCTCGACCCTTAAAATAGTGCTGTCATCCATTTCACATATCCACACGCTATAATTACCCATCATATTGTTGCTCTGAATAGTCACCTAGTAGATAAGGTAAGACTAAGAAAAATAAAAATTTTATGTTATCTTTATTTATTTATTCTCTGATACTCTCCCTTTCTTTATGTAGATAGCTGTTTCTGATCTCTTTCATTTTCCTTCTCTCAGAACTTATTTTAACATTTCTCTCAAGGCAGGTCTGCTGGCAACAAATTACCTTAATTTCTGTTTGAGAAAATCTTTACATTTCTATTCACTTTGAAGGATAATTTCAATGAATAAAATTCAATGTTGATGGATTTCTTCTTTTAACGCTTTAAATGTTTTATTCCAATCTCTTCTGCTTTTATCATTTTTATCAAGAAGTCTGATATCATTCTTATTCTTATTCCTCTAGGAGTAAGGTGTTTTATCCTCTTGATTTTTTAAAATAATTTCTCTTTGTTTTTGGTTTAGTTTCTGTCATTAATTTTGGAGAACTCTCAGATATTATTACTTTAAATGCTTTTTCTTCTCCTTTCTCTTTTGCTTCACCTTCTGGTATTCTCCTTATAGGTATGTTGAGTCTTCTATAATTGTTTCATGATGCTTCTGAGTTTTTTTTCCCCATTCTTTTTTCTCTTTAGCATTTCAGTTTGGGAAGCTTTTATTTACATGTCTTCAAGCTCCTTGATTCTTTCTTTGGTATGTCCAGTCTACTAATGAGCCCACCAAAAGCATTCTTCATGTCCGTCAGTGTTTTTGATTTTCAGCTTCTTCTTCTGATTCTTTATTAGAGTTTCATCTCTCTTTGTATTACCCATCAGTTTTTGCATAGTGTCCATTTTGTCAAATAAATACCTTAACATAGTAATCATAGCTGTTTTGAAATTCCTGATCTGATAATTCCAATATATTTGCCGTGTCTAAATCTAATTTTATTGCTTTCTGTGTCTCATCAGATTGTGCTGTTCTTGCCTTTTATCAAGTTCATATTTTTTGTTGAAAGTTGGACATATTGTATTGAGTAATAGGAACTAAAGTAGCCAGGCTGTTAATGTGAGGTGTTAAGTTTATCTGGCTAGGGGTCAGGCTGGGTTTAGTGTGAGCTGTGAGCTGTATCTGTCAGAGGCTTCAGTTCTCTAATGTCCTTATTTCTGTCTCCCCTGCCATCTTTGAGTTTTTCCCTAAATAGAATCTGAGTCTTTTAGTTCTTTCAGATATAAATCTACTGTTATTTTACAGAAGCTCTGTTGACATGGGAGTAAGGTGTGGTGAGATATTAGATCTCAGTTTTTTACTGAGTGTATGTACCTTGGCTGTGATTTTCATAATGCTTCTCAGAATCCTCCTCTCTTCCTTGGATAAGTCAAGAAGACTAACAGGGGCTGGAATTGGGTAATTTACCTTCTTTCATGTCAGAAGTCATTAGCGCTAATAAAGTCTTTTGCCTTGCTTGGTGGGCCTTTGTTGTAGACAGTGCTCTGAGCTTTTGAAAAAAATGTTATGATTTCTCCCTCTGGTCAAACATGAGTGAGTTTTTCTCTGATCTTGACCTTAGAACCTAAGGGGACTCCTAGAGACAAAATTTAGGGAAATTCAGGAGTCTCCCTAGACTGGGCCTTTGCTGTAGATTTTAACTCTCAAGCTAATTCATACACACCTTCCAGAATTCTTCGATGTTACTGTTTAAGTGTCCCGATGACTTCTGCTTCTGGTAAGCCAATCTGTATTTGATACATTCACCTGTTTCTCCAGTTTTCAGAGACATATTTGTCCTGTGGCCTCAATTTTCTAACAGATCTAAGAACAATCATCATTTTGGACTTGTTCAGATGTTTTCTTGTTATGAGAATGGGAGTGACGACTTGCAAGATATCATGGGTTAGAGTGGAAATTGAAAGTTGTATTAATGTGTCTGAAAGTTATCTTCTCCAAAATTTCATGCTCTTCCATTCTACCCACATCAATATTATTTAGCATGGGTTGATAATTTGCAATCTATTTAATGAATGAAGAACAATGGATTATTTCATTCATCATAATAACTCAAAATTGAAGTTATTGTCATGATAGTAACTCATAATAACTCTGAATTCTCACACAGAATAAAAGTCTGGTTGCACATACCTATATATACATATGCATACACATAAGGTGAGCTTGGGACATCTTTTTGTTTCAGAAAAAAAAAGTATCAAATATAAATAGAGTCAATTCAAAAGGGTGAGATCCAACATACAGTTTACACTGGCCTAAAAAGAGAGACTCAGAATACTGAAAAAAATAATGATTGAAATTCATTAAAACATATCAAATATATTTTAAAAGTTATAAAGTTATCAGTAAAAAAGAAAGAGCAATGAAAGAAGTTGGTGGGGAATAAGAGAGAAAGAGAAAGGAAAGAGAGAAGAGAAAAACTCAGTTGGAGATTACTAAGAAGACCAACGCATAATCCTGAAAATTTATAAGAAAATGAATATATATAAGCATCTATGTTGACTTTCCAGGATTAACAATATTTTAGGCTAAACAAATAGCTTTAGTAGATGGAAGAAATCTCTTCTATGTATTAATAAAATATTCCAAGAAAATAAACAAAGAATAAGAAATAGAATTAGAAAAGTATCACTTTGTAATTTCTAAAAAATAACTACTTCGAGGACCCAAGCAATGGTCATCAAAGGATGGCACACCATTGGGGAAAAGTTGGCAGGAAACAGCAGCATAAGCTGTCTTAAGCACAAAACCATATGGAGTAATACTTTTGGTGGTTTTAAGTACAATGATAAAATTGCCTCTACCTAGTATAAATTCCAGAGCAGTAGACTCAGATGCTTCTAAGACAAATAAATTGTGTCATCAGATGCAGCAAGGATAATTATGTCACCTCATTATTTTGGTGCCAGTGTAGCTCTTTAAGAAGCACAGCTGCAGCATAGCATTCAATCTCCAGCATTACGTTTTATTAAAAAATTATTTTTTAGCCATATTGTTAAGATATTAAAGTAAAAATATGAATTGAGTTGGTAGGATTTGTGCTTTATGCAATTACAAAACTATACCTTGATATCTTTGAGATATTTTCAAAATACTTTTGTAATTATGTTTAACGACAAACTTCTCAGTTATAAAATTTAAGTGGGCAGATTTTTGCTCTGCCAGATCACTACTATTATCTTGCTACTATGATGGTTCTTTTTCTAATTGTAAGAACAAGTATGAGATTGGAACAGACCAATAGAGATATCCCAAGCTTTGCAAGAAGAAAATTGCTTTACTTAAAATTTTATAATTTATTTTGCTCATAAAATTCAGTGAAATTTTGATTAAAAAATGGTGTCCTATTTACCTTCCTATAAGAAAAGGTCTCCTTTAAAATATTAGTTTAGCAAATATTTATTGAGTAACCAGTAGCCATTTTTTATTGATGGTGATGATGAGTAAAATATGCATATAAATGGCACACCAGCCCTCCTATTTTAGAGAAATACTGCTATACTGCTAAAATAAATGAGTATTTCCATTTCAGTGAAAGTTCATTGGAGTTAGCAAAACTATAATTTATTCTGATCATTTAAATGATTAAATTATTCTTATTTAATTATAATTATTTAAGATAAGACATCACCTAGTGGATCTTGCTATTAAAATTGTTGCCATGTTAGTTCATTCATTAAAAGCATGGACCTCCTTTTAATCTGGGTATAGCAAAAATTTTTTAAATTTTGTTATTTAAGTGGATGGTACAATTGATTGGAACTAGTTCAATGTAAATAGCTTTAAAGTAGCTTACCCAGACAGTTATTATTTTTTAAAAATCTAATGTGGAAGAACAGAATTTCCCTGAAGAATGCCATAATATTTTCATTTTAACATAAAATATGTATAACCAATTGATTATGTGGCTCATTAAAACTTTTAATAAACAATAAAATAATCAGTGAGTAGTGGAGAAATTTCAGTCACATATTTATACAATATTAGCTTATAATGGCTTAATGGTACTTCGTGAGTTGAGTATCAAATACCTATTTTTAAATGGTGTAATCACTGTTTCATAAAACAGATTCTAATGACACTAATCAATTATGTTCATGATGGTTGGATTATTTTGTGAGCTATTATAAATACACATATACTGATAATTCAGACAAAGGAAGTTTGGTAACATAAAAGGCCTAGAAAATCTCAAAAAAGACATGTTATGATATAAAGGTAAAATTCTTAGCACTTCTCTATTTGCAACTCCTCTGATATGCCATTATAAGTCCATTAATTGGACTTATAATGGCATGAAGTAGGAAAATATTATTTGTCCAATCATATTTTTTTCTGAAATATTTGCTATATCACTTAGATGTTATATTCTGTGGCTTTATATTTAAAAACTGTACACCATCAATCAATACAGCTTACTCAATTTACCTGCGACACAAATGGAAATGTCTTACTGACCGATGGATGTAGATTTGTCAAATCTTGCTTCTATTTATAGAGGGATCCAATAAATCAAAATTTGAGTTTCACCAATTTTTATATAATTTGGACAATGAATAGTTAGAGCTCATGCCTTTGGACATTAATCAACTATGGCTCAAGGAATTTTAACCATAAAAATGGCATAAGGAACCCACACATTTCAACAAACTTAGCAGCCATTAATTGGACACTTTTACTGGGAAATGTCTCTGCTAAAAAGGTACAATAAATTTTCTCACAATTTTATTTTCGTTATTTTAAAATAATTAAATTCAGTTCTATAAATAATATAGTCGAATTCCGTGGTAGATGATATTCAGATTTTGGAATCAGCCAAACACATAGGTTTTGATAATTAGAAGCTCCTAATCTTGGAAATAATAAATCTCTTTCAGACTCTGTTTCTTCATCAGACAATTTGGGTTATTAATAGTCCCTAACTGGCATGGCTGTCATGAGGATTACTTACATGTGCTTAATGCATATATACCTATCACAGAGACTGGCACAGTAAACCCTCAGAGATATTATTGCCTATTATATGATTTGATGCTGTTATCTTTATGCACTTTCTAAAGAGCAGGACAAATAAGGCGTGAAGCAAAATGCACAATAGAATTTTTTCTATCAAGCATTAGCAGTCTTGTATAAAAATAGTTCAAGTGAGAAACTCCACAGTTGAATTTTCACCCATTTAATTTATCACGCACTCATGTGGCCTGGCTATTTAAGCCTGCAGTGGCACCAGCAAATGACTGAATTCATGCCCAGGTTCCAAGAGGGGAACAATGCGTCATTACTAAGAACTATGACACTCAGCCACTTATCCCGACTCTTACTATCTCTTTACTGTTCCACACAGTGGAACACGAGTCACTTCGAAGTTTAAACCTCCCTCCCCCTGAAGATCTTACTCATCATTCCTGGGCAGAAATACTGCGCAACTTAATGTGGTGTGGGAGCTTGCTTGGAAGAAAGAGATTAATCCCAGCTGGTGAGACTGGGAAATGCTTCTAAAGACGTGACTCATGTCACACCTGGAACAAGGGCAGGATTTCAAAAGAAGATAATAGGTGGGAAAAGAAAAAAGTCACATTAGGGAGAGTATTTTGAGAAAAGGAAAGAAGACAGTATGTATACAGAATGGGGAAAGAACTTCAGTGTAGCTAAACATTGGAAATGATGACAGAGTGGAGAAACAAAGGCTAGAAAATTAAGTTTGAGGAGATTTGAGAATTTCTGTATTTGAGAATTTCTGTGTTTGATTAACAGTAGACTATACCAGAAAGATTTCAATCATCAATGGTAAGTCCCTCAGAGAGTAGAAGACTCGTTGTCACCTGTTCTCCACCAGAACGTATACTCCAAAATAATATGAAATGGTTAATTGATACTCCAAAGTGAATGAAATCACCAAATTACTTCTTCAATTGGCAGATCAAAGCTCCATTTGCCTGTTAAGGTAAAAGCATTATGAGAAGTTATTTAATCAAAGATTTTCACAAACTAATAGCTAGTATTTGTGAGATTTGTATGCAATTTCTCTTGTGTTAAGAATTTTTTACACATATTATTATCTTATTTAGTTCTTACGATAACCTCGTGAAGTAAGCAGTATTTTTATTCTATCTTCACCCAAATAAACTGAGGTTTATAGAGGTAATCTAACTTTCCCAAAGTTATCAGCTAATAGCTGTAAAACCGTACCTCAAACTCGACCTTGTCAGAGGCCAGAGTCATTTACCCATTATGTTTACTATCTAGTAGAGATTTTTCATTGGAAGTTTGTTGACAAATGGGTTAAATAGTTTGAGTTTAGAATGTCTGTAAACTCCTGTATCAGAACCAAGAGCCTGATAATTTTCACCAGCTGGCATTTGCTACCTAATAACTAATACAAGAGTTTGGTAACATTAATTCTAAAGCTTTATATACCTTTTCTCGATGTACTATAAAATAAGCAACATACATTATTTTTAAATAAATGATTTTAAATAAATAATAATTTAAAGAAAAGTTGAAATGCTAGAAAGAGTTCTTTTACCAACATCACCTAGATTCCCCTGCTGGCAATATTTCACTTAATTTGTTCTCTCCCTTTCCCAACTCTGTTATGATTGTTATTATTGTTATTGGAACCAAATGAAAGCAACCCATGGATATGATGCATGATGCACTGTTCAGATACTCCTCTGTATATTTTCCAGAGACAAAGACACTCTTTTCTTAACCATCTATAACCTTCAAGCCAGAAAACCAACACTCGTATACAACATCGCTACCCAAACCATAGACTTCATTTAAATTTCAACAACTTTCACAATAATGTTTGTCTTTCTTTTCTGTTCTGGGATCCCATCCGAGAAATTGCATATCATGTTGATTGTGTTTCCTCTAATCTGGCACAGTTTCACCATCCTTCCCCTATGTTTCTTATCCTTGACAGTTGTAAAGAGTATGGCCCATACATTTTGTAGGATGACCTTTATATCTTTCTCATCATTCCAAAAATGCAGCCGTTCTCAGCTGTGACAAATTTCTTTGCAGGGGTCATTTGGCTAATCTGGAGACATTTCTGGGCTATCATAACTGTGAGTGCAGGAGTAGGTGATGCTGACATTTAGTGGTAGAAGCCAGGGATGCTGCTAAAGAGGACAGCCCCAACAATAAAAAATTATCTGGTCCACATGGCCAATAACACTGAGGTTGGGAAACCATGTCTGGCATCATATTCATACACTTCATACACAAACCTTCAAGGAGAGTAAGAGAAAGAAAAATTGTAATACGATCCCATTATAAACATAGATATGAAATTTAAAGTATAATGTCAGTAAATCAAATCCAAGGATAAATAAGCCTTCATGACCAAGTTGAGTTTCTCCTAGAAGACTAAAGTTAATTTAACTTTAAGAAATATATAACTTCATAATTAGTAAAAAATATTTGGGTGGCATTAACAACAGATTAGACACATTTAAAGAACATAGTAATGAACTGTAAAATAGTTTGGGAGAAATTATTCAGAATGCAGCCCACACAGAGAGGAAAAAGGAGCTGGAAAACATTAAAAGATGTTAAGAAATATAGAAATAGAGGATGAAATGACAAAGCTTCACATGTCTAACCAAAGTTTCAGAAAGAGAGAAAAGTTTTTGTGTGAAAATGTAGTGGTTGAAAAGTTTTCAGAAATGTTGAAAGACACTTACATTTAAGAAGCCAAACAAATCTCAAAAAGGTTAAGTGAAAAGCAATTCACAACGAAGCACTGCAAAACACCAAGTAAAAGATCTCTAATAGCATCCTGAGAGAAAAAAAGAGATAACCTTTCAAGGAGCGACAATTAGACTGACTGCTGACTTCTTAACAACAACAATGGAAACTTCGGTGGACTAAAAGAAAATGATTGTCAACCAAGAATTCAATAGCTGGAAAGAAATCTTGTAAGTACAAGGGCAAATCGGGCCAGTTTCAGTCAAACAAAAAAACACTTCACTGAAGAAGAAACTGAAATGGTAAATAAACATATGAAAAGATGCTCAGCCTCATTGGTAATCAGGAAAATATAAATCAAGAATAATGTGAGATACCTTGGTATATGCACTGGTTTCAGATAAATCAAAACTATCTGACCATGTATCAATGAAGTTATAACGAAAAAAAACAGAATGTTTATGCTCATCTGGTGAAGGACGAATATATGTAAACATCTGGGAAAAAATTTAGCATTATTTTATATATATGAAGATGTACATATTGAATGATCCTATGAAAAACTATGTTGATAAAATAGAAAAAATCTTGCATATAAGCACAAGTGGAAAAGTATAAACGTTCATAGATATGCTAAGAGCAAAAAAATAGAAACTTCCAAATTAAACATGAACAATAGAATGAATAAATGAATTTTGAGCTCTTCCTTAATGAAATAACAAACAATGGTGCAAATGAATGAATTATAGCTACACATAACATAACTGAATTCCAGAAAAATTTTATTGAGGAAAAACAAACATGTAGAAAAATACCTGAGTATGTATGATTCCATTTAAATAAATTTCAAATAATTCAAAAAATTACCCAATACATTATTATGGAATACAAACATAGGTGGAACAACTATAAAGAAAAGCAAAAACATAACGAAGCCAAAATTCAGGGTAGTAGTTACCTCTGCTCAGAATGAGGGGCAGGGTATGGGATCAGGGAGGGTACAAGTGATGACTTCAAATTGAACGGTACCATTCCTTGTTCTTAGATGTGTTGTGTGTATGTGTGCATTCATTATATTTTGATACTTTATACTATGCAAATATAGTATAAACTTTATTTATATCCATTAAATTTCTGATTTATGTATAAAAATAAGTGATCTTTATTAAGCGACCCCTGGGCAAGGCTTTGTATATGTAGCACTCCACTTGATTTTTATAATCCTGTCATTGTTCTCTCTTCTCAAAACTCTCTTGAATGAATTTTTTTTTCTAATCCAGATAAATATGAAAACTATCTTCTCAAATCCCATTAAAAATTTTGCTCACATTACAATTCACATTTCATCAACTAAATTGATTTAGGGGGAATCGAAATTCTTACATAATAAGTCTTCTTATGTTTCTATCAGAAAATGTCTGATTTCTTCTTTCTGTTTAAATAAATGCATTGATAAATGTTTATCCCTTTGATAAACTTTTCATTCCTCAGCTCTAATTCTAAAACAGCTGGATAGAAAAGACATGGAGTCCTCCTACATGTTGGCTGCTTGCATCAAATAAGATGTTACAACTTAATATTTTTGACTGAAACCCTCTTCTTTGATCTCATGGAACTCTCACTTAAGAGAAACAAATTCTTTGATTCTTCTGGAGAATGGAAAAATAGTTGAAATTGTCTCTTTATGGGGGATCCCAAAGATTTTTAATGCTGAGAGCAATGTCCCAGAGGGAGAGTCAGAGTGAGAAAGAACATTGGTGTCTGTAATCAGTTCCTCCTGGCTCACCAATTGTTCAATTTTCAGAAATTTTGCAAGTCAATCATTGAACACAGTCATTACTAAAAAATTAAATTATGTTATGCTATAATTAAATAAATTATAAGTAAAGGCAACAATTATTTAAAACCACCATTTTTCATTATTTTATTACATTTCATTTCTCTCTATGCTCTTGAGGTTATTTATGCTTACTGTGTCTGTGTAGAAGAAATGCTACATAACACTTGCCACTGTGCCTCTGTTCCCCACTCTGTATTCAGTGATTTCATTATGTTTGTAATAAACTTGTGTACTTTTTAATCTCTCTCTACCATTAATCATTTTTTAGTCTATTGAATCTGTCGGCTTTTGAAAGATGTTTTGAATTTCCCCAATATCACTCTTATCACATTTTTCTTACATTATCAGTCTCTGCTTCATATATTTTGATGCTGTGTTGTTTTGTAAATAATGATTAATGATGAGTAAATTTTTTGCTAAATTATAATAATTATTAGTGTGACTGTGACTCTTTGTCTTCTTTGATATTTTCACCTTAATTTTTACTTTCTCTAATGTTAATATTTTGATTTGATATTTTTCTTAAATATTACATGACATATATTGTCTTTTATAAATGACATACAGCTAGATTTACATTTTCTTAATATAAGAATCTCCATCCTTTAATAGGAAAATATACCACTTTTACATATATTTTCCTTCCTAATATGTTTGATTTAATTTCTGCATCTATAGTTTTGCTGCAGTATGTTTTCAAATGATTATTTTGAAGTTCTTTTCAAGTTTTCTTTCCAGAAGATGTTGTCAAACTACAATAAGTTTCCTCATTAAACATTAATTATTATTGTGAAACATCAAGAAGCAAAACAGATATTTTCTCATCTTGAAGACACATCTTGAAATAGAATGACATTTTTAATTAACAGCAGAGCCCAAGTATCAATAATCCACAGAAAGCCTTCGGTCCCAACAATGATTGCTACCAAGGAAATAACTACTATTGCTTAGGTCAATTCCAAAACTCGGGCAGTCTGAAATCTGGCAATCTTGAAAGTAAAAAGATCTCTTTCTTCACCAATGCAAACCTTTCAGAGACATGTTATCAAATACAGCTTTCACAGCACCATTAAAGCACTGATATCCCTATCATTTGAACTGCAGTAGCACATATGTTTTGAGGATATTGTCACTCCTTTGAGCTTTCTCATAGTTTAATATGTAATCTATATTCTGAGTCTTGTCAAAGACATTTTTTTTCTATAAACACGAGGTTAATCTCACTGCTCTCTGTGGATGTATTATAATGGGCAACATGAATTATATATTTAATCCTGTGAGACAATAGTATTTATTAGCATTACATTTTAATTCACACATCAAGAAAATACCTGTGCTGTGAAAAGCTTTCATGCCTAGGGTGCAGAAGTCTATCCTTCATAAACTAAAATTAAAGCTAGTTTAACACTGCAGGATTGTTTTTCCTTATCACGCTATAAATGTATTGTTATGCGTACAGTTTATTACTGTTGCATTTCCATAGACCCTTTATGTTAGGAATTTATATTGTTCAAGAATAAACTGACTAGTAGAAATCCTGGCATATATTCCCACTGTGTTATTGGATAACAGTGTTACACCAGGAAATCACATCTTGAAAGCACTGCACCCACATGTTCAAAATGTATTGATTCTTCAAGGGATGCTAAGGTTTTCAGGACTCAATGTACTTTCTCTCTCTCAAACTTTCAGGTATGCTTCTCTCTGCACCTGGCAAAACCTCCATCTCTTTACTCATCTAGGTGATTCCCATTGATCTTCGGAGCCTCTACACAAATGTTTACCGCCTCTCAGAGCCTTTCCTTGCTCATACAGAAAGTGCTTTATTGACAGCCTATTTCTTGTGTAAAACTGGTAGCTCCTCCCAAATAGGTAGTGTGGATTCTCACTTTGACAGACTTGAGGTCTAGCCTAATGCTTCAAATAGAGAGGACACTTAAAAGTGTGGATTTAATGATATATCACTGAATAAATGAATATACACATATACATGAATACCTTGCATTAGGAGCATGTGACTAGGAAATAATTTTGGTTTGATCTATTTTTTTCTACCTACAGAAAAGGTCACTCAGTGGGCAATCAGAGTTCATTTTACATTTATGTAGGTTTGAGAGAACACACAACTGTGGTGCCCACACACTGGGTTTAGAATTGCTACATGAACATTAAACTGGTGCTGAAGAGGAAGGAAACATTCTGCTTTAAATCAACGTGGTGTAGGACTCAGCATTTAGAAAAATGGAAGACAATTACACTTGGATCCATGCATTCTAATCTTCTTCTCTTGTTCTGTAGGAAACATAATGAATGTCAATTTTTTGCCAATCTCTGATAAAATGAAAAGAGAAAACTAAGTTTTTTAGTGCTAAGAGATTAAGAAAGTATTTACATTTTAATTAGCAAAATGACCTAAAGCCTTCAGTATAAAAAGAAAAGGCACTTTAATGGAGAAATGACAGCTACTAGGTAATAATTTTGCATCCAGGAACTCGCCAGAAACAGCTCACAACTAAACGCACCGTCTGGCTGATTCAGTGCAGTGTGGTTTTCAACCCAGACACAGGTGGTCATTCTCCGTACCCTGGGAACTCTTCAGGGACAAAAATATCCCATACATTACTTGACAACAGTACAATGTACTGAATTACCTAGATATTATGTCTATGTCCATAACAAGGGATAAATGTTCAAAGAAAAATAATCTATTTTACCCAAATAAAATCTTTTGTTTTAGTTTTGTTATTTTTATTATTGATGTGATCTTTTTTTAAATTTTTTTTTATTTCAGGAAATTATGGGGGTACAAACATTTTGGTTGCATGTTATGACTTTGCCACATTAGCAAGATATTTGAGTAGCTAGAGAGCAAACAAGTTAAAGAATAAACACCAAGTGATTCCCCATTATCCTCTGTATATTGGGATTGTGGGTTATTTTTATGTCCTTACTTATTTTTGGGAAATCATATTTTTCTACATGATTTGAGACATGCCCATCCCCCCCAACAATGCTCATCGCATCCATTAGTTGTGAGTTTACCCACCCCCAACCACCAACCCCAAAAGAATATTACTACTGTGTGAGCACTTTAATGTTGATCAGTGCCAGTTTGATGGTGAGTACATGTGAGGACCTATTTTCTATTCTTGTGATCTCTCTTAATGAGCTATACCACAACTAAATATATAATGGGTAATTAAAATAATTTTAAAAGCATCTCATTTTGTGATAACTTTTAGTTAAAGTATGTAGAACAATTTTAATTAGTAGAGATGGATTAAACTTACTTGATATTTATAAGATATGTTAAAAGATGGAAAGTGATATGTTGAGAGTAGGTTTTTTGATTATTTTATAATCTTTTTGCATAGTGAAGAAGCTCATTAAATAAATGTGATAACTTTAAATGTATATCAATGAACACATTGATAAAATGAGAAAAATAAGTAACATACAAAGAAACTGTGATTATCAACATTGACATATCCAACATAGATCTTCCTATGTATGTTAATATCATTATGAATTCTGATTTTTATTCCAAGGCATATTAATATTGTTATTAGGAAGAACAATTTTACAGCCCCACAGGAGATGAAAAAATTATACAGACTAACAATATGTAATAGAAAACACTATTGTCATGTTGATATCAATGGCAATATCAAATTAAAGTTACTTCTGGAATTTGTGATTAATATATTGTTCACCATTTTGGCAATTAGAATTCCAATTAACTGATGCTAATAATTTAACATTGAAATAATCAATGCAGTTTACTAATTACAACCTGAAAACTTAGATTGAGGGGCATATTAAGAAAAAGAAAATTAACTTTTTTTTAATTTAGAAAGCATAAAATTGGTGTTTTACAGGAGTCTTCATTCCCAAATCATTATTGCTATCTTCAGAACTTTTTCTTCAAACATTAGCAAGGTATTTGAGTAGCTAGAGAAGAAACAAGTTAAAGAATAAACACCAAGTGATTCCCCATTATCCTCTGTATATTGGGGTTGTGGGTTATTTTTATGTCCTTACTTATTTTTGGAAAATCATGTTTTTCTACAATGACCGTGTATCATCTTATCTTATAAACAAAGCATCTTAAAATAGCTTTTAGAAATTTTGAAAAGCTACGTGCTTTTGAATTTTTTTCCCTAGTTTCATTGTGCCTGGGAAGTTGAGGAGGATGTTTCTTCTTAGGCCACCTCTGGCTAAACTGATAACCCCACTTTTCGAGGAAACACAGGTGTCAGACGATTCCATGATTCTGGTCATCTCTTTCTGCACTCTCTTCATATTACATTTTAATAACAATTATTTTATTATTTTAAATGTGTACTAATCTAGACAAAGTTGATCCTTATAACTCATTAGCTAATCAGAGTCCCATGATCAGACATGAAAAAAAAAAAAAAACTGAAAATGTAGACTTAATTGCCGTTGCTGTTTTTCCTGGCTAGTAGGCATTCACCCAGCCAAGCCAGGAGTTTATTGTTGCTTTCATTTGATCACAAGGAGGAGCAGCAAAAATAAGGACATCAAGTCTTTTTCCAGGAACTGGGCCAAATCTAGCAGGAGCACTGTGCTTCTGGCTTGTCAAAAAGAAACCGTCAGAGAAACACCCACATCCACCAGAGGTGGGATCTGCAGTCATTGTGCTCATCACGTATGCTGTGCTAAGTGGAGAACAGGAGACACCTGGTTTGCATTACATTTTCCCCGCAGTTGAGTATAAACCCTTTTCTCTTTCACTGTAATTACTGCACCACTGTTTACAGCTCTTAGTTACAAAGATTATTTGTGGCAAGTGTATACGCAACAACATGATGCAGGTGTACTGTCTTTGTTTGCTGTGATTTCATTTGCTTTAGGGGCAAAATAGATATGATTAAACTCCTGCTTCAAACCAACAGATTGTATCCTCACATAGCCAATTTTGGTGATTTTGACCTAAGTTTCTGCATAGATAAATAAAAATGGAATCTATTTTCTTGCTATTTATTACTCACTAATATGATCACAAGTGACATAAAATACCTCAGCATTTCTCACATTGGGAGTTTTTAAAGTTGCCATTTACTCAATTATGAGATTGAGACCCGAGCGCGATCAGTCTCTGATATTCTTTTCTCAGAAGGGTTTTGTTTTCCTCCTGTCTTTGGTAATAACTTCTGATTCTATTTCATAATGGAATTGAAAGGAAGCAACTATATAAGCTTAGAGAGAATAATTGTATTATTCTTTAAATGAGCCCATTGAAATGGCAAGGAAGGGATATTATAAATCTTTTTTACTGGGATATATATTGAGTTTTTATAGGCCTAAGTTTGTGAAATGCTACATCATATTACCATTTTCAGGATCCCACTGAGGGCTACCACAGTAATAGTAATCACAATAATTATAAACGCAGATAGCAACTATTTTCTAATCAGTCAGCTGTCTCTAAGCAACCAGGTTTAACAAGGCTAACAATTGCCACCTCGTATATCCATGTAAAAGTGAAACTCTGAGAATTTAGTCATTACAGAACTGATGCTGTAAGCCCTCCGACCTCTTATGGATTTGTCATTTATCTGCAATGTCTGGAATCTAAACTAGTTCTTCCAATTCATAGTGGTGATCATTTGTTTCCTTTGTGCCAAATGCTTGATGGTTAATTTGAATGTAACTTTTTCTAAAATCAACTGCAGGGTTTATTAACTTCATAACAAATTATTTTTACCAATCTTAAGATTTTTATCAGGAGCTAGAATTTCTATAGCCATATATCATAGCATGGATATCATCTGACACAAGTCATGCCTTAGGATTTTAAGCCATAGGGATCTAGTTTTTATATCATGTTTCTGTATAATTCCTTCAGCAGTTTTGACTGAATTAACAGGACAGTTAACCAAAAATTTTAAAAGAATGTCATTTTAGACAAAGTCTGTGAGAAAGTTATTAGCATATCGCTGACCAAGTACCTTCTGTTCTTTAAAATCCAGAATCAGAGTAATTAACCCCAGAAACTATAAGCGTGTTCTTTAATATCAGCTGGCCTTGCATTTGTATAATGCTTTCTTTTTTTTACTAGCTTTTACACATGCAGAATCTCATCTGATTTTTAATCAACTCCCAAAATTAAACAGGGTGAGATCTTTAATCTGAATTTTCAGGTAAGAAAAATGAGACACTAAAAGGTCATTTAGTATACCCAAGGTCAGCATGGTAGAGCTAGGGCAAGCACCCATGTGACCTGAATCCAGGCACATTCCTTTTCTGGAAATATCCCATTGATTTATTTGCTATACAGCCAGGGGTCATCAGCGTGGGTAAGGGAGGAGGGCAGGGAGTGGAGTCTATGCTCTCTGAATTCACTGGGAAGTATTGCTTTTTTTATTCAGTGCTCATGCATAATCTCACTTGGTCTCAGCAGCCGTATATCTGATAGGAAGACTCATGTTTTGCTAGTACAGTGCCTGTAAGAGCCCTCCCTTTCGGCTACGGGAAGTCTACCTGGTATTGTATTAGGTAGTGTCTATGAAATTTTTCATCGTTTAGTTAATTTGGATAAGTCTGCAGGGACCTCGCTTCTCATTACAACGCTCACTCACTGGGAAACTGTCTCTCTGATTGCGCTGCACTGTTCATGGTCTATTTAAGTAACAGTGACACTTGGTTGAAAGAAAAGCACTCCCTTGGACCACTCTTCCCTCTACCAATACAACTGCATATACACAAGGGAAGCAAAAATGTGGGATTTATGCTGTCCTCTACCCTCCCTTTTCACTGTTGAACCATCTCAAATATAATAACTGCAGTGGTCTCAGATGCAGGCATGTCCCACGGTTGTCTATATAATTCAATCTATTCAGACTGGGTGCAGCAGAAATGCGCTGAAGGTCCACTTTATGTAGCAGATCTACAGCAGGTCCCAGTCAAGCACGACTGCTAGCCAGTGCTTTTGTGGATTTCTCCTAACCTATAATGGCAAATAGAAGACTTTGAAGAGATTTATTACAGTCTGCTAACTCACCTCATCGTCACTGAAGTATTAATGATATTTTCAGTGAAATATTAGATGTTTTGAAACTTAATCCTAAAATATGATTCCTGATGATAGAAATGTTCATAGTCTGCCCTACAGAGGTCACATATGTTGGGGCACAGCTGGACTTTCATCCCTCACACATATCGTGGAGGTAGCTCCTTAATACACCTATGCTAAGAATGATATTAAAACTCTATATTGTTATAAAACAGAAGTTTCTTGATGACATGGAAGAGAAGCATATACATTTTAGCTGAATATAGAATCAGAAAATGATGAACTATTATTTCCCTAAAGAAACTTTCTTTAAAGTTGTATACCTGCTTCCCAATCACTTGTTCTTACATGGGTATCATGGGCTTCAAATTTTAGCCAGATTAACCCACCATCCATTTTCCTAGCCCTCTCTTGTTTGTCTTTCATAGCCGTGTTCAGTAGTTAAGGCAATTTCCTTTGAAAGTGACAGCTATGGCAGTCAAATGGCCCCACAGCATCACCCAACTATCAAAGAATATCACAGTTATACACCCAGCAGGATCCTGGATCGCATTTGGTGTCCTCAGATACACATACTATTGTCATATACAAGCAGCCTGAGTTTTTCTTTCAAATGAGAAGTTTTGCATGTCTTCGGCTTCATTGCTGAATCTTGCCTTTAATCTCATTCCGTTGTACTCTCTCCAAGGCAGTGAATTCAGCAATTAATCAGTTATTTAGTAACCATGGGAGGTACTTTTGTATGTTAGGTCCTTTGGGTATAAAATATGCACAAAATACATACTTGGCCTTCTAATAACATTGAGCACTCACACCAAGCATCCATAGGAAGATATGACAAGTAAATTATGAGTCCCTTTGTCCTAGATTATGGACAAGAGGAGCTTGGCACAGAAGAATGTCTATAATTTCACCATACGGAAAAAATAAATGAGAAAACCAGGCAGAGGGAATAAGGTAAGGAAAAGCACAGATATGCGGAAGTGCAGTAAAAGTGAAATGGTTGCCAAACCTGGAATCCATTAAAATTACCCAAGGAGCTTTTTAAAATTTATATTTTTGGGCTCTACCCCAAAAACAGTGAATCAGAAACTTAGAAATACAGGGTTCAGAAATCCATATTTAATAGAAATTTTACTGCTAGCCTGGCCAGTTTTGGGAACTAATGATCTGGTTTGTTGAGCACATTCATTCTTTCACAAATTATTCTTTGATCCCTAATATGCATCAAATATAGTTTTGGACAAAGTAGACAAAGACCCTATTATTGTGTTATTTACATTCTGGTAGTGTGAGATACCATTCTGAGTGTAATACATGGATTAACCAAATTCTTCTGTACTAAAACCCTATCAAGTCTTCATTTCCCATATGAGGAAAGCTAAGGCACAAAGAGTTTAAATAATTAATCTAAGGTTATATAACTAGCAGGAGAGGGACTTGGAATTCTCAAATGCAATCTGACTCCAGAGCTCTCATGCATGGTTGGCAACATAGTTTGCAAGGCCCAATGTAAAATGAAAATGCAAGGCCACTTGTTTAAACAGCAAGAAAGAGTACAGTTAGAGGAATTAAAATATGTTTTCCAGGCTGGGCACGGTGGCTCACGCCTGTAATTCTAGCACTCTGGGAAGCCGAAGTGGGTGGATTGCTCAAAGTCAGGAGTTGGAGACTAGCCTGAGCAAGAGCGAGACCCAGTCTCTACTAAAAATTAGAAAAAAATGATCGGGACAACTAAAAAAATATATATAGAAAAAATTAGCTGGGCATGGTGGCTCATGCCTGTAGTCCCAGCTACTCAGGAGGCTGAGGCAGTAGGATTGCTTGAGCCCAGGAGTTCGAGGTTGTTGTGAGCTAGGCTGACACCATGGCACTCTAGCCCGGGCAACAGAGTGAGACTCTGTCTCAAAAAAAAAAAATATATATATATATATATATATATATATTTTGCTTTCTTCTATGATCTTTATATCAACTTGTGATGTTTTCAGTTGATATCTACCGAAAACATTTTAAAGAAAAAAAATGAATTTTAAATGATAAGCATGGCTGTTACCATTTGCCCTTTTATTGTACAATACTGAGTTTAAATGCAAATATAAGGGCATTTAGGTCAAAGGCAGGATCAACGAAGTTACACAATTTGTATTTCATAGCTTGCACATGCATATGTATTTCATTCTTACCAAACTATAGAAGAAATGCTTCACAAAACTAACTCAATTGTTTTTATTTTACTTCTTAATAGACACACATAGTCTCTCAAGACTCTCTACCTTCTACTTACAGATGAGTAAGGAAGGACTTAAAGAAAAAGAAACGCTCTGTTGACTTTTCTTTCCTTTACTTTCTACATCATCATTTGTAGTGTCAGTGTTTGGTTAATATAGGGCAAGTAATACGAATAAGAAAAGATATGAGAAGTTGTTTTGTCATTCCTGTGTCTTGAAATCATTGCCTTCTTTTTGTAATTGAAGAAAATTCTGATTCAAGTGGAAAGTATGTCCTCTCTTAGATGCCAGCATTTGCACTTATGCAGTTGTAGACACAAGTAACATGCTTATCTTTTACTCACTTTGAGTCTGCCTGAACTTTCATGCATCATAAGTTTACCAGAATTCTGAGCTCACGGCACATTACAAATGCTACGTGGAAAGGACCAGTGGACACGTGTATTTTGCATATCTTCTTTCCTCACACATAGGCTCTATTTTCCCGCACGACTTCAATGAAACACCAGTACAAAGATGAAATTATTTAGAGTTTCAAGATGGCTGCAGAAGAGCAGAAAACCAAGCATGGGGCCCTCAGGAGTCCTGCCAGAGAACTGCATGGGTCACATGCCCAGGATGCCAGTTCTGTCCTAGTACGTAACCATTACTCTATACTACATCTCGTATGAGGCGGTTTTAGCTGACCCTCCATCCTTGTCATTCTTGTCTAGGTTCATTCCTATGTATAAATGTAGTACAATGACTATGATTGAACATAATACTCTAGATTTGGTGTTCTCTGAACAGAGAGCATTATTTCCTCACTGAGACACTCATACTACATGTATCCTAAGCTTCCCAGTTTGCGCATTTGCAGTGTTCCAACTCATTCTTCTTCTTTTAGGATTTATCCCCTCTACTTATCATAATACTACCACATTACTATGTGCCAGGTACTCTTCAAAGTGCTTTGCAGAATGCTTCCTTTAATCCCCACAGTAATGCTATGACATATACAGTGTACTATTTGTAGTAGTGACAGGTCCAGCCTCTTGATAGACTGTTGTCCTGGCTCCTTGCTTGGAAAATTCACAAGCAGGGCCAGCGTGACAGAGTGACCACAGACAGGAAGCAATTCCACACAAACAGCTTTTATTGCAGAAAAGAAGGGAGCAATACAAAGCAAGAATCTGTTCCAGAAAGGAACAGGTCAGTTTCCACGAGCAGAGAAAGACCGTGAGAACTCCCAGGTGGCTTCCTTTTACTGCCTGGTCCAGGAGAGGGCTTACAGGAGGTGTGGGATGTTACCAGATGATTGATGTACATGATTGACAGGTCTTCTTATAAGAAAAGTTGCAGCTCCACAGGTTTGTATTCCTCAAAACCTCAAGTTGCTTCTTGGTGTCTGCGGTCATTAGCTGCATCTTCCTACAGCCCCTTCTCTGGCTTCTCTGCCCCTAGCAACTGCCCTCCTGGCCTGTACCTGCCACTTGCACATTTGGTCGCTGCCTGTCAATGGACAGAATAATGGCCCCTTGAGGTGTTCATGTCTTAATCTCTGGAACCTGTGAATATATTACATTACATAGCAAGGGGGAATTAAGGTTGCAAATGGAATTAAAGTTGCAATTTAGATGATCTTAAAATAGAGAAATTACTCTGGATTATCTGAGTGGGCCCGTTGTAATCACAAGGAACTTTAAAAGTGAGAGAGAGGGACAGAAGAGGTTGGAGAGATTCCTTGTGAGAAAGACTCAACCCATCATAGCTGATTTAGAAGATGGAAGGGAGCCGTGAGCCAAGGAGTATTGGCAGCCTCTAGAAGCTGGAAAGGCAAAGATAGATTCCCCCCTAGAGCCTGCAGAAAGGAATACAGCCCTGCCAATACCTAATTTTAGCCCAGTGAGTCCTGCATCTGACTTCTGCCTCCTGAACAAATGCCTTATATTTACGGTTCATGTTACATTTCTATTGGATAAAGCTGATATAACACATTGCTTTATAACTAGTAGTTTAATAAATGTTTTAAAATAAATATCCTTTCAGAAAACAATAGTCTTTTCTGTGAAGTGTTTGTAATGTAATGATCTCAATATTTAACACACACCCCTATTTCCACTAAGGAAAAGTAGCTAGAGATCATGAACCAAATCGTGTTTTTGTGAAAAGTAAAAAACCTAGCAGTAACCTCAGACAAACAGCTTTCTTGGACATTTTGCATTCCCCATCTGTCATTTTTTTTTTTGTAAATTATGCTCCAAGAAGATGTTGCATCTATCATTCTAAAACATGAAAAATATATGTCCAAGCTACTGTCAAGAGACCACATACGTCTTGAAGACATTTATTTGACAACATTCCAAACGTTATTGCCTTTCTCATGCATTGCTGGCAAATTTTTTAAAGAAAGAAAATAGAGGATCTAAGTAAGCCTTTTTATTGCTCGTAAAGAAAACATCAACTAAGAGCTGTTAACTTTATTGTGGACCAAGCAATTAGCTGAAGTTGTTAATTATTTAAGAAGCTTCTTATTATACCTGCCAACACGGTGCCCAGATCCCAGGTTAAATGAAATGTATGTCTTCTCTAAATTTCACTCCCAGGTTGCAGGTTTATATTTTGCAGTCTTCCATTACCCTGTGCAATACACATGATTTTTTATGTCCCTTGTTTCTTCATTGCGTGCTTGCTAATTCCTCTCAGCACGGCTCTCACCTCTGCCAAGTCCTGGAAGTGAATAGGCAGTTTTCACTACAAAGAAGCTACCAATCCAATATTCTCTGCATAATTTATATGTGCAGCAGGGAGAAATTACCAACATAATTCCACTGTGTCATTTACACAGTTATACTCATGCACCACCATTTTTTTTCAAACATTATCTTTTCTGCTGTGTCTTTCATCCTTTCCTTATGTATTGAGTTATATCCCCATACCCAGGAGGTCTATCTGAAAGCCTTTTGAACTGGTCCTCAGTGTTTAGTCTTAGTTTGTTGGGACATCACAGGCTTGCATGAAACACAAAAGAAAACATGCTTTTCTTACCTTCAATCTTTGCTTTGTATGAAAAATCACAAAATATGTAAGCTCTAAATTGTATTCTGAAAGATAGTTTTATTTTTATCCATCATCAATAGCTTTGACTTTAGACATTGATTTTAAAAATAAATCCCTTTAGCTAATTTTCATTTTATAATTAAATTTAAATGAAATCTGATATACATATAATTGATTCCATTGCTCCTGTCTGTTAAAATCCTTCCAATCTAAACACTCTTCTCTGTGTAATCATTCTGATAACTCCAAATCTAATCACCTTCCCTCTCTTCACCTTCCCATTGTCCTTCGGGTTTCCTTATTCTACTTCAAACACAGCCAGAAGTGTACGTAGGTAATTATTTTGTTTAGAAGGTCAACATTTTTATTCATATACAAGAAGTTGTATTATTTCTTCCTGTAGTTCAACTGAACTTCCCTCTATCCAAATTCCCTTTCCCATTAATTAGTGGGTCTGTTAATTATATTTTGCAAGATGCCATATGTTTTAGTTTTAGTCATTATAGCAGAGGCTTATTGTGGTATTTAAGATTCAGTTCTGTTCATTTATTTAATAAACACTTCTACCTATAACAATAGTCAAGTTCAAATCCTCCTTCCCATAACACAGGCTGATTCGCTGAGGCCCACTTCCTGGTGAAGAGGAAGAGACAGGCATGGCGTGGCTCTGAGCAAACTCCTCCCCCTTTCCTCTCTCTGGCAGTAATCCCTCCAGAGCTGGAGACCCGAAGTCAGTACGAAGACAGCAGAGGTGCACATATTGACCACAGGAACTGGCTGAAGGGAGTGTCCCTGGCCTTACTCTACTTCTGGCAAGTTTAATCTCATACCGGTGGGTTGTGCTGATGTGGACTTCTCTGGCAGGTGTAGCTTCATGGAAATGCTACCTGTGCAGTTGCATAGGATCCATGCTTACAAAGGTGCTGTACTTGATTAAGTGTTCTGCTGTCACTATCCTGAAATTCTTAATTTTTGAACAAAGGGCCCCACATTTTCATTTTACCCTGGGACCCATGAATTATGTAACTGGCCCTGGCTTTTGGGTAGATAGTAGCTATCCCAGAATGCTATTCAAATCCATCAGACATCATGCTTTATTAAGGTTTCCCCTCAGAGGGGAACTCCTCTCTCATTGCCTATGCAGCCATAACACCTCATCACCCACTCTGGGCCAGGTATTCCATCACTCAGCCTGGGTAGCCATGAGGTTATTGCCCCCCATGAATGTTTCTTCACAGCCACTGAGAGTGACCAGATCATCTTCTATTATTTCCAAAGATCACTAAGAACTAGAATGGATGGGAGTCCTCTGTCCTCTTTCCAGACACAATATAATGTAATTCCTTCATTTGAATAAGAAATGAGAAACTTCATCAACATAGACAAGTATTTAGGAGTTGAAAAAATTGTATTATGGCAATTTCACCACATTATTTTTATTCCTTGCTAGTTTTGTGCCAAAAAATCATACCAATGCTCTATCAGCCACAATTATTTAATAATCTATCAAATGACAACTGGTTATAAGTTCTCCTTTCATTTAGTTGAAAGTGAAGAATTGGAAACAATTTCACTTGGAAACAGATGTTAGCTGTTTATTAGATTCATTCCCTTTTTAAAAGTTTTTCAATAATATTTCAATTTGTTTGTTTGGTACCACAGAGGAATTTGGTACCCAAAGCAATGCACCTTAGTAAGATACACAATAGGTGAAAGATAGGCTTTTCTTTTGTAAATTTGAGAAGGATGATTGTGAAGGGATAAAAGGATAGAATAATATTAACTTAGGAAAGAATGCAATTGGTATACTGCTGAATCAATCACCTTCTGCCATATACAACAAAAATGAAGTCCATAAAGAGGAAGATAGTTCTGAAGATTCCATAACTACTTGATTCTTCCAACATGAAATTAATATTTAGTGAACAGGAGATGGGGATTCAGGGATGAACATGATACATTTCCTGCATCCATAGAACTTATAGTCTAACACTAGATGTTGATTCTTTGACCCAGAGTTTTATTTTGCCATGAAGTTCAAAGAGAACATATGGTCTATGGTCTGAGGCTCTTTGAAGCAATTGGTGATACAAAATGGAGAGGCAGAATGGAAACAGAGGAGAATCAGAACAATAAAATCATAGCATCAGAAGAAATTTTTGTGAGCTTTCTACTTCTTGTTCTCAATATATCAATTTTTATTTAGAATAAATGAAAGAAAAATGAACAGGAATAAATGAACAAGATAATAAGATGAGGAAAAAAACCAATGTGGCACATATTGTGGGTCTGATCCTTTTTCCAGAAGAGATGAGGGGCTTATTCTAACTATGCTGGGCAGAATATTTGACTTGGGCTGGCATGCATCATAATCTGAAAAGTTATTCCATACATTTGTACAAAACATTTATTTTGCCTTTATAAACATACTACAGGCAGAAACCTGTGGAAGAATCTCCAGAGAAGTGAGAATCCATATTTCTTGTTATCCTGACTTAAAATAGTTGTACTCATTCTTTTCAGCTAAAAAGCTACCGCTAAGTTTGTATTTTAGATTTCCTAATTTCTTGCTATAGTTGTTGATGGGCAGGGAAAACAACTGATGTGTTTGCATGTGACATGCAAATGAAGAGCAGGGGTTAGATTCAATTGCTTAAATGATCAAAGTCCTAGTATTTTAAGATAAAGTGACTTACCAAAGGTGGCTAATGGGGCCTTAAGAGCAACCAAGAGAATTTTATAACCCATGTTTCTAATGTAATAACCAAAGCTTTTCTTGCTATTTTGTAAGATTCCAGCTACTCGCTCTTTAAAATGGTTTACGAAATGAAGAACGTGGTTAAAGTCCATAATGCAAATATGGGCTGTACATATGTACATTTCTCGTTTCCCATATGTGTTTTGTCCCTTAAATTTCATAAGCTATATTCACCCTTTTTCTCACTGAAATGCTGCAACGTTTATGTGTCCCTTTAACTAAGACACAAAGTTTTATTTAAGGTACTCATGGGCTAAACTTCCTGTGTATGCTGTAACCTTATTTTCCTAAAGTGCTTTTTTTTTTACCATACATGCACTTCATGTCTAGTCCTTATGGAGAAATGTAGCATGCGTTCTAGGTTTAATCCTACAAACCTGCAAGCCCTGAAAAGAACCTCTGCAATTCAACACACAATTGATATGTCCCAAACAGAATCTCCCTGGATCTGACACCACTGATAGTTGCAATATCATTTTAGTTTTTTAATCAATTACTGCTTCTGTGCCATGGATCATCATACTTAGTCTCTCTTCCTCTAATTGATTCCCTGGTAGCTAATTCAACACATCACAGATTCAAGGCATTAAAGAACATCTTAAGTTTTGGATTTAAAAGTAAGAGATAGTTTGGGATACAGAAAAAATCTGTCAAAATAGTATTTAAAACTATCCTCTCTGTATCCTCAAATTTGTTGTAAAATTGGGAGTACATATTTTATAATAACCTGGAATATCCCCCGAATTCCAAATCCACTGCAATCTTGAGTTGGCAGGAGTATAAAATAAAATGAATGAAACCATTGAATTCCCAAGAAGGGATAAGAAGAATTAAAAATGGGTAGTATATAGTTAACATATTTAGATACTCTACATTTTCTATTTCTGGGCTTAGACATTTACAGTATTTTTTTTAATTTTTAAAGATTTCAAATATTCAATATAATCATGGCTAATGAAAAATAAATACCTTTGAACAGGCCCATGAGCTACATCAAATGTTAGCATTTTGTCAAATTTGCTTCAGACTTTCAAGTCATAAAATAGTACATGCGGAATTCAAGTCCACATGGATCACTCTCCCTGATCTCATGCTATTTCCTTCCTGCACATGGTAACCATTCTCCTAAAATTTTATGGAGACAATTCCCTTGCTTTTATTTCACTCCTATTGTTTAAAAAGTCATGCAAGAAATATTTACAGAGTGCTTATGGAATGATGCTTTATGTCCTCAGCGGTAAACAAAACATTTGACTACCAATGAAAATGTAATATTTTAATGTTTTTGATGTTAACATTTTGAGCATGTAATTTCATGAGTTCCTGTTTCCACTAAGCATTATGGTTTTGAGACTAATACATGCCAATAACTACTACTCTGCTTCATTTATATGAATGGCTGTGCAGTATGCTACTCTGTAAATATATGAAAATTTATGTATTCTCCTGGTGACAAACAAGTCGTTTCTAAAGTTTCTTTATAAATAATGCTTTGAATGCTTACATTTCTCCTTGCACACATGTGCAAAAGAAGATATATACCTTAAATCAGAATCTTTGGAATGAAGATTATTTATATCTTGAAGTCTAATAGGCACCGCTGATTCATTCTCCAGAGCAGATCGAAGAATTTACCCTACAAAGCTAGCATTTGAGAATTCAGTTTGTTATAGTTGAGACTATTTGGCTAATAATGGTAAAATGGTATCTATTATTTGAACTTACATTTTCTTTATTACTACCAAGGGTGAGTATAGATTATACATAAAATATATTATTGCCTATTCAGTTTAGCTTTCTTCTTTTTAAATTTCTTTGTGACTACTTTGTCATTTTTCTCTAGCTGTGTTAGAATTTTTTTGTTTCTGTTTTTCGTATTGATTGTATAAGTTTATAAGTATTGATCATATAATTTAAATATAATTTTTCTTGTGGTAATATATACGGAAAACATCGATTCGATTAATTATCTATTAATTCTGCTTATTGTATATTTTGTTGAATAGAAAATTTAATATTAATTTAGCCAAATCTATCAAACTATTTCCTTCTGCTTCTTGTAGTTTATTTAATATATTTTTCCATATCTGAAGCTTATTAACAAATGATCCTAAATTTTCTCCTAAAGTTTTTACATTTGGATTTTCACATGTGAATCTTCAATGCACCGGAAATTTGTTTTTGTAGAGGATGATGACCCATCATGGTTTATTATTAAGTATTCCATTTTTCTCAATAATATTTAAGTGTTCCTCTTACATGTCAAGTTTCCATAGATGTGGATATATCATTTGTCATTTTCTGATGTCTCTAACCAGTTTGGTAAGGCTATATGTCTATCAATATCACATCGTCTTCATTAGATTCACTTTTTAATGAGTCTTAATATCTGTTTGAATCCCCTGCCCTTATTCTTGTTCAATTTTTCTAGTAGCTGTCCTTTGTTCTTACATAGTAAATTTAGAATAAGCTGCTCAAATTTAGAGAGCAATTAGTTAACAATGTTGATTAAAACTTACTAAATTTATAAATTAATTTTGGAAATTTGCTATTTTCAAAATGTTGTCATCTTTTCCATGAACATTGCATTGTTCATCTCATTTTATTTGGGCATTCCTTAATGTCTCAGAAAAGGACTTTGTAGTGTTCTGATAAGGAGTTTGCGCATCTATTACTACATTTATTCCTGGGTATACTAAAGTTTTAATCGATATGGTTGCTTTTGTTGCACTGTCATATATGCACTAATTATTTTATTATCTTGTGTAGGCAACCATGTATTATTTGCACTTAAAAATAATTTTACCTTTTTCTTTTTAATTCATATAATTCTACTCCTTTTTCTTATTTTATTTTGCTGGCAAAGATCTCCAAAGCAATGCAGAATAAAAAGCAATATCAGAGTGTCTTCTTGTATTTTTCCTAAATTTAATGAGACAGCTTCTAATGTTATTTCATGAGTTTGATTTGTATCTAATATTTCCAAAACTTGATATTTTTATCAGAGTATGGAAAATTCCTTCTTTCCTAGTTTTCTAAGTATTATTATATCTTTTAATCTTCCTTTATATCTATACATGTATCTATATATGTTATGCTCCCATTCTATCATTAAATGTTGCATTAAGTGAGCCATGACACCAGCTGAATCCTGATGTTTTCTATGAAAACACTGGTCCCAGAAACTATAATTACTACTGAGTATGTAAAAGAGGCCTAATCCTAGCAATTTGTTACCCACATCAATGGTGAGCATGTTGCTAACTGACCCAAGGAAAGTCCTTAATAATCTGTAGAGGTAAATAAATATGATCCTTAGCGTTAGTAATACAGTTTTGTTATCCTCAGTATTATCAGGGAAGTTTTGTGATATATTTTGTTTCCAGGAACTCTTTTAAGCTTATGTGAAACAAAAAGCAATTTTTTTTTCCAGCTTAGAATTCATGTCCAAGTTAGAAAATGTTGAAGCAACAATGACTTAAAACTTAATCCACTAGGACGAAATGATACGCGCATCAGTCACCAAAAGAACTTAGAATTAGCAAGCTAGCATCATCTAATAACTATAATTTATTATATAAGTAACTCAAAAAAGATAATTATTGGCCTTATAAAAAAACTGGTGAAAACAACACACTAGTAGGCTGTTATTATGGAATTATTGCTTATGTTCTTGCAAATATTATTGACAGTACAGGAGGCTTTTATCTCAGTCAAGCGAAAATGTTAATTTATATTTTATTAACGAAAGGGGTAATTTGATTCCTTAGATTAATAAAGGGATTCAGTATTTCAGGTTAATATCACTCTGCAATATTTCTTTGACAAAACTCTCTGCAGACTGCCAAGAGAACCTCATTCGAGTAAACTGAGTATGTGAATGCCCTACAGAGCCATTATGGGGAAAGAGGTAATTTCCCTTTGCCCTTTTCCACTACTCGTTTTATTATAGCTTTATGAAACGTTATAATATTCCTAAAGACAGAGAAAGATGGTCTGCATAACTTGAATTACTGGACATATAAAGATTTAAAGGTTATCCTGGAGGGACATTATTATATTCTGGGTCAATAATACCTACTAACCTTTCCCGTATCTATTGGAAATAAATAAAAGTTCTACAATACTGAATTTTGCTCTAACTAAAAGTTTCTGGAAAGTCTGCTTTGAGATTCAGAGCTTGGGAAAGTGTTCCCAGGAGGATTTTATATAAGAAGACCAAGAACATATGGGAAGCCAGCAGTTTCCCTTACAATGTCTCTGGCTTCAATTTAGAAAGAAGGTGCTGATAAGGCTTTTTTCTCCCAATGAAACTTTCCGGGATAACTCAGCTGCCAGACTCATTCCTGTCGCCTTTTAAAGCGGTCTGTTTTGGAATAGGCTGTTGATAAAACTGCTCATTTTATGGCTTTTTTGAAAGATAGATTTAATAAAAAGGAATGTTATGGTAGCTCTGATGAGCTATTATCTCTTCTGTTCCAAGTAGCTAGCAAACAAGCCATGTCCTGTCTAACAACAATATGACATACCTTAATAATTATGAAGTCATGTCAGCCTCAACACAAGCCATGAAAGCTACACCAAGCAGAGGGTCTTATTGCTGCCCAAAGGCAGCAGCATTGATTAGGTGGAAGATTTAGAGACTCTGTTCCTCCTTCAATTGGTCACCAGCTCTGGGCCATTTTAGGGCCTTAATTTCCTCCTCGGTAAAGCATGATTGCTGACAATAGAATTTATACAGTATCCTTTCACTTATATAAAGTATAAAAACACACAAAACTAAATGATATATTGTATAAATAGACAGTCATTGTGCTTGAAATAAAAATGAAAAACAAGAAAATTATAAGCAAAAAAGGGTTATGGTTATCTCCAGGGATGATAGAGGATGAGGGGTTCAGAGGGAAACACACAGGGGTTCCCAAGGGATGACTAACAATCTATCAAAACTTTTACATATATTTAAAATGAACTATAAATAAATGGAAAATATATTGATTATAGATGGACAGATGAAAGATTGCTGACTCCAAATCTAATACATTCACCATTACATTGTATTGATTTTATAGCATGTTAAATTTTTGTACAGATTATTAAAATGAAAAATATTCCCTTTCTTTAAAACCACAATAATAATGCTATATTACCCTTTCTTGAGTATGTGTTAGATACCATGCAGGATGGAAAGGGCGTTACAAGAATCAACTCTAATCTTAACATCAAACCTGCAAGGCAGGTATTGCAAGACAGATAAATTCAGAATCTGCTCCAGATATCACAGATAGTAAGTGACTTGATTGTCTTTTATAAACCTAAATTTATCAGTTCTAAATAATGTGTCATTTCAAATGTACAATTTTAGTGTCTTTTAAGGCATAAGTGCCAGATTTGCATAATACTGGAATCCTTAATTTTTTTGAAATATCAATCAAACTAAATTCATGGGCTACAGGAATGTGTAAAAAAAAGGATTGAGATTGGAGTTCAACACTTGGCTGTGTTTGTTCTGATCTTGTCTCCGTTTTATTCATTATAAAGGAACTCTTAATTATCTCTACTAGCTCAGGTGAAAAACTGCAAACAATCTAAAATAATTAATATTTGGTTGTAGAATGTAACCTTAATTTGGAGTCATGTCAGCCTCTCAATGAATTCTTTCTAACTCCCAACTGAAATCTTAAATGTAGCTGAGAAAGTTTGTCATTTCTGCATTCTCACAATCACTCGGCCAGTCATGGTGCTGTAAACCACAGTATAAATTCAGACTGAAATATATATAAAATTTGGGAAGCTAAATGTGGCTTCTTCTCAAGCTTTCCTTGAAGAAGTTTTGGTGGTTAAGCTTTTGGGCTTCAAAGGACATCCATGTGGAAACACAGTCTGTAAGCAAAAGAGGGAAAAAGCGAGAAAGAACGGACTTACCAATTCTCTTCTTGTGAATTCCTCCTATGTGTCAGGTAATCAGCCAGATGTTTCCCACGTAATGCCTAACTCATCCCTCCCAACTCTGTGGGTTAAGTAACATCACCTGTGAGAAAAGACTCAGGTGAAGTTATTGTGAAGATGCTTCAGATGGCAAGCAGTAGAGCCAGGGATCAAATAAATCTTGCACTTTTGATCTTATGTTGTACCACAACTGCATTTTTAAACCTTGTAGAGTAGTGTAGTGGCCACTGTAGTAGTGGCAATGCCGTAGCCATCAGCCACTAGTTTCTTGTGACTCTTGAACACTTCAAGTGGGACTAAACCAAACTGAGTTGTGCTATAAATAACTAATGAACACTAGAGTTCAAAGACTTAACAAGAAAAACTAATGTAAAATATGTAAAATGTAAAACAAAATGTAAAAACATGTTGAAGTGATACTTTTACTTAAGTTAAAAATTATGGAAATTCATTTCATGGATTTCTCTATATATTTTAAAAATATGGTTACTAGAAATTTTTGAATTACGTATGTAGCTCATATTTCTTTTGGACAATGCTGATGTAGATCCTTCAATAAAGAGCCAGAAAAAGTTAGTTTTGGAAGACGCTGTGATCCTAACTGGCTGTGACACTTTAAACCAAATCTTAGTTAAACTGAGCTGTGTCTTTTCATGTAACGAATGTGGATAATAGCAACTGCCTCGCAGGGCTTACGTTAGGGCTAGAGGCAAAGTATGGAAGGTATTCTCCAAGCATCTGTATCACTTGAGACAGGGTAATGGTAATAATCTGTGTGGTACTTTAAATTCTGTTGAACTTCAAAAACTGTATGTTTACCACTTACTATACTTTTTCCATACACAAAAGGTTTATAGTACCTTCAGCATCATGAGATCGCAAGAGGGAGTAGGGAGGTGACGATATCAATGTTTCAGATAAGCAAATGAGTATGCAATGTGAGCCTTCCAAAATGAAATATGAATGTAAAGCAAACTTTGTGTTTGTTTTTAATGTGTTTTTATTGTTAGCAGTAAAGATTTTAGCACAATTTGCCATGCATGGATAATCTGCCCACAGATAGTCACTAGTTAAATGTTTTCCTACAAGTCTGCTTTATTTAATTAATTACATGGAAAATCACTCAAAGGTTAAGCTCTTAGCTGTTACTAATGAAATATGTGACTATATGTTAGATGCCAGTTTGGAGTCCACCTCCCAGAACCGCACACAAATCTTGGTTGTGAGAGTTAACTGAGGCTATATACCATTCTTGTAGAGGTCCTTGTAGTTCAAAAGTTTTTGTAGATATTTAAACCCTTATTCTATGAAGATGACTATACATACATTTTAGCATACATTATTATGGTATCTATATTATAAAACTTATGCTGTGGATTCTAATATTAATCTGCAATTTCTTCTCAACAAAAAGTTCATGATAATGTTAAACCAGAGTAGGTGGGAAAATACTTCTGATCTATTCTGGGTCCTCTTCTGCAGTCCCATATCATCCTCCTTCTGCACAGAATTTCTACTTAGGATCCTTGTTGTTAACTGCAGGCAATCTGTACATTCCAGCAACAATTTTTAAGGACAGATACTCTGAGGGCTGCTATGGAAGCCTTTGCTTCCCACCAATAAACGACACTGAATGCTATTTACTTGATTTTCTTATCATCCAAAAGCACTATGAGGTTCTCCAAGACAGTTTCTTTAGTCTACTCACTGTTTATCTGCCTTCTTTCAAATGGGAGACCAGCATGTGGTGCTCCTTGATGATCAGAGAGATGTTTTAAGCAACTTTTGGCATGGAAAGTCACTCCTGGATTCAAATCTGAGCTGAAAGGGATACACCATTGCAGAAATGAGGACCCTGTGACAATTCCTGTGCTACACTATGATACGTCTCCTCTGAAGGTGTTCACAGATATTAACATCTAATTACTTTCTGCCCAAAATGGTGAATTTTGTAATTGCAAACAGCTGTTTTCACAGAATTATAATGGTTATTTTTTTCCAAAATCATCTCTTTGTTCTTTATTTTCTTGGAGCTTTTTCTGAGAGCATTGTCCTCCACACCTTGAACAATGGTCGGTATACAAAAATTGTAAAATAAGGGAGTGTCAAAGGAACTAGCAGCATATTTGATGCATTGCCTGTTAAGTCAGTTTTTTCTTTTAGAAATGGATGATTTAATATGTATGTTTTATGTGTGTGTATATTTTAACTACATATATTATTTAACTGTACAGCATGTATATATATTTACATATATATTAACTATATGTATGGCCTGAAGGAAGATTCAGTCCTTCAAGAACTC
Source organism: Avahi laniger (assembly GCA_963575035.1). Classification (NCBI taxonomy): domain Eukaryota; kingdom Metazoa; phylum Chordata; class Mammalia; order Primates; family Indriidae; genus Avahi; species Avahi laniger. The sequence continues at coordinate 3,269 of CAUYSK010062455.1, read as the reverse complement.
TCATGACAGCAGATAGCTCAGCTGCTTTGGCGCACTCTCTTCTTGCTCAATTAAAAGCAGGGATGATTCTCTCTGATTTGACATGAATTCCCAAGACTAATTCCCAAGACTCTGCTTCCTGCCTGTGGATACAAGGTTCCATTGCAGAATGTCAAAGATTTAACAATAGGTAATCTCTTCAAAGAAGCAAGTGGCCCTTGCCACTACCTCTTCTATTATTGCTCAAGTTCCCCGAGTCTCTGCCAGTGGCTTGCCTGTCGGATTTGGCAGAAGCCCAGAGTTTGACTAACTTCTTGTTACCCCTCACGATTCTTTCTTAGTGCCCATCTTTTCTCATGTTGTTTTTCATTGTCAGTGTCCAACAAATCCTTGAATGTGAGTTCGATTTTGAAAAACATATGTTTCATGGCTTTTTTTTTCCCTATACTGACTCCATCCCAGTGCCTGAATTTTCTCTCTCTCATGTGCAATGGAAATAGTAACAGGAGAGACAGGCCAACGCCGTCTCCAAATCTGCATACAGCCACCCTCTGATGTATTTTTATCTACATTCTAAGTCCAACAATCACACTGACCATGCCATACAAAATCTACAGTTTTTGTGTTTTCTTCTGAGTTGAGAATATATTAGAATGCAAAAGCATATTCGATTTCAAAGTTTAAGAAATTGTCTTTGTGTGTGATTGAAAAAAAAATGCACATTCCAAAGATAGTGATATGAACCTGCTTTATCCAATAGTCCTTAACTATCATAAAAAAGTACTAAAATTGGCATCTATTCTTCCTTCTGCTTCAGCTTCTGGTTGTAAACTCTACCTGAAAATATACAGTCATAATCTATAGCTTTCTTCCAGAGCTTATTTTAAACAGGCAGCACAGCAGGGACTATAATTTTCCACAAGGAAAAGGCACTGTGGGAGATCTACCTAGTTCTCATTTGACTTCGGAAACATTAGTAAACATCCAACACCCTGCAGAAATTGATTCACTGTTTTGAGAATAAGTAGCAATCGAATAAATCATTTCATATGCACCCATTTATTCCATTTATATCTAGAAAAACTTTGGAATTGTAGAATCAAGTAAACGGGGAAAGATTTTGCTAAAGAATGTGAATTATACTGTCAGACTCCTGGAATCATTTTAGAAAGCAATGTCTCAAGAGGGTAATATTGAATGGTTATGTATATACTTCTTTATTTGTATGGCTTGTGTATTTATTATTAACCTGTTTCTTTACTGGGTAATGCATGTTTTTTTAAAGATGTTACTAGGAAAATTTGCATGGAGGTTATACAAGAATCTAATTTGGTGATAATCATTTGGAAAATTTATAGCTGTAAATCAATGTGCATTGCCTTCACCCCTGCTCTTCATTGGGCTACTCAAATTTAGAGACTGTTTCTCATTCTTGTGCAGAATCTAAGAGACCACCTAGTATGAAGTGGGTGTCCAACAAATGTTTCTAAATGCCACACAAAATAATCACCACTGGAAAGCTTTTCAAGTTGTATATAAGACAGATAAAAAAGACGTGTTCTAAGAACTAAATAAATAACTATATTTTTAAGTTTAAACCTTGAATTATATGTGTAGGAGACTAGAAAAAACTGCACTGAGAGGACCTAGAAGGAATACACCAACATGCTATTTTTAATTTTATTATAATGTTATAGATAAATTTCAAATATCACTGCTCCTCTTCTCCAGTTCAATTTTCTTTCTTGTGGTTGCTAAAAGTTGTGGTGGCTATGGTAATTTTTTAAAATAAGACAACAATGAAGTTTGCCACATCTATGGACTCCTTTTCACCAAAGATTTCTCTGTAGCATATGATGCTCTTTGATAGCATTTTACCTGCAGTAGAACTTCTTTCAAATTGCAGTCAATCCTCTCAAACCTTGCTGCTGATTTATCAACTAAGTTTATTTCTTATTCTAAATGTTTTGTTGTCATTTCAATGATGCTTACAGTATTTCACCAGGAGTAGATTCCATCTTAAGAACTCGAGAAACAATTTCATTCCTCAACTAAAGAAAAGCAATTCCTCATCATTCAAGTTTTATCATGAGATTATAGCAATTCAGTCACATCTTCAGGATCAACTTCTAATTCTAGCTCTCTTGCTATTTCTGACAATTCTTCTGTTAATTACTGAAGTCTTGAATCCCTCAAAGTCATCTTTGAGGGTTAGAATCAACTTCTTCCAAACTCCTGTTTATGTTGATATTTTGAGCAATTCCTATGAATCAAAAATGCTTTTAAAGGCATGTAAAGTGCTGACTCCTTTCCAGAAGATTTTCAGTTCACTTTCCTCAAATCCACCAGAAGAATCATTATATATGGCAGCTATACAGCATTACAAAATGTATTTCTTAAATAATAAGACCTGAAAGTCAAAATACTCCTTGATCCATGGCTACAGAATGAATTTTGTGTTATCAGGCATGAAAACAACATTATTTGCCTTGTTCATCTTCATCAGAGCTCTTGAGTAACCAATTGAACTGTCAGTAAGCAGTAATATTTTGAAAGGAATTTTTTTTTCTAAGCAGTAGTTCTCAACAGTGGACTTAAAATATTCAGGAAACCATGCTGTAAACAGATGTGTTGTCATGGAAGCTTTGTTGTTCCACTGATAGAACATAGGTGGAGAAGATTTAGCATAATTCTTAAGGGCCCTAGAATTTTTGGAATGGTAAATGAGCATTGGATTCAACTTAAAGTCACCAGCTACATTAGCCCCTAACAAGAGAGTCAGCCTGTCCTTTGAAGCTTTTTTTTTTTATTTAATAAGTGGTTTTTTATTGGTTTGTTTTTTATCTAAGGGTTTTACTTATTTTTTTTTATTTCAGCATAATATGGGGGTACAGATGTTTAGGTTATGTGTGTTGCCCTTGCCCCCCCTCCCCCCCTCAGTCCAGGTTTCAAATATGTCCATCTTATTGCGTGGTGCGCATTGCACTCTTTGTGTATGCATATACCTGTCCCCTCCTCCCTTCTCCCCCCTCCCCCCTGCCCAACATCTAATAGATGTTATTCTTATATATGCACTTATGTGTTGATCCGTTAATACCAATTTGATGGTGAGTACATGTGGTGCTTGTTTTTCCATTCTTGGGATACCACGCTTAGTAGAATGTGTTCCAGCCCTTTCCAGAAGTATATAAGAGGTGCTATGTCACCATTGTTTCTTAAAGCTGAATAGTACTCCATGGTATACATATATCACAGTTTATTAATCCACTCATGTATTGATGGACACTTGG
>CAUYSK010062452.1:0-12790 GCA_963575035.1 Avahi laniger | reverse complement strand
TAAAGGCACTAAAACCGGATGGTGCAGATTCAGACAGAACTCTACCCAGGTGAAGGAAGGACACAAGAACGCAGAAAGGAGAGGAAGAATCAAGGAATGTGTCTACTTCATAATTTTTCTAGGACATACCCTGGGTGTGAGCCACAAGAACTACCTACAAAGAGGGCACACTTGTAACTTTGACTCAAATGGTATGAAAGCAATTTATATAACCAAAACATTTGTACCCTCATCATATTCTGAAATAATAAACTTTAAAAAAATAAGACATTGGATAATTCAACCAAAATCTTAGCAGTTTCTTGTTTGGAAGTGTATCTGGGGATCTAACAACTTCTAAATTATTTACAAAAAAAATTGAATATAGCCATCTGCTCAAGATATACAGTGAATAGAGAAAAGAATTAAAACATTGAAAACACATATATTTAAGGAAAACAGAAGGTTTATTATGAAAGACTAAAAGGAAGCTATTGAGGTGATAGAAGGAAATAATGAGGTCATACAAGCAAGGGAAGATGCAATGAGTCATAGTGTCAAATACTAGAACAGTGAGAAAAAAAGAAAGACCACTAAGTGTTCAGTGAATTTTGAAACCTATCATTCATGACCTTAGTGAGCAATTTCTTTGAAGCAATGTGGTATGAATGTTTAATAGCAATAAGCTTAGGAATAAGCAAGTGCAGATCATTTTATCTTAAAAAGAAAGGATAAACATTCTTGAATAATTAGTAAAGAGATGTACAAAATCGATGGAAGATTGTGTTATTATAATTAAGTTTTCAAGATGACAAAGTCTTGGAGGTGTTTGAAAAACCAATAAAGAGAGATGGTTTGCAAATACATGTAAGGATAGGCATAACTGATGGTACAAGCGATATTGCCTAAGCCAGGTTATCTTGCAGGATAAATTTAGGTGTATATATGTGGACTTGAACTGAACCTTTTTTCTCTGGAAAGAAAAGGGAACTGTATGGATATTGAACTTGTGTCCCCAGTACTTCCAGCAGGTGAACTAATTGCTCAGATGGCCTGTGCTTTATAAGGTGCATTAACCATTGGTACTACTAGAGTGTCTGTCATTGGTTCCACAGTGGATTATGTGAAGCTATAGTCATTTCTAAATAATTTATGTACATCTTCAAATGCCAAATCTTAGGATAATATTATTCACCTGTCAGGTTATTGGCCATTATTTAGTGGCTTTTTAAAACAGATCTGATATATCTCTGAAAATAGGCTTTGCAATAAGTACTCTATTTTAAAATAACGTCTTCCAAAGACCTCAAATGCAGGAATAGATATGTTTAATCATAGATATTCTAAACTATATTCTATTTTATTGTGTCAGTTTAGTTACTGGTAATGTTATATGTAAACAAAAACATGATGCCCTATTTTCTTTGCTGCCAAGTCTGAATTACAATTTAGCCTGACAAATGGGCAAAAGTTTCCATGCACCACATGGCTGGTATCTGAGTATTGGAATATGATGAACCCATATTCTTTTTAAATCCATGGAGTTTCTAGTTAAATGCTCCTCTGCAAATTTAGCAATGAATGCCTGGGAGTCATAGGTGGTATTACTCAGTTCATTTGTGAACAAATGTGGGCTAGCAGACTGCAGATTCTAGAGAAGGTATTAATGAATCATCCCCAGATGATCTACTGATGACCTATAGGACTGCAAAATGAATCATATGACCTATTTTTTTAATTAAAAAACACATTTTAAATGAATTATTTATGAACAAGTACAGCTGTAACCTTGATAATATTAAACTGTTCTGGGCTGTTGAAAGGTATCTCATAGCAGTGACTATTCATAGTCAAACATGCAGAATGTATTAATGTAGTCAGTGAAAAATACAAAGTGGTCTCTGAAGAGGTGGAGATAAATGAGCCCATCAATTCACATTGCCTCCTCACCATAGCCAGTCACCAAAGATTTGTGTGAAAATATTTTATTCAGAGAATATTTGTAGTCTGCAAATATCTATGATTTTTCCTTCAAGTTTCATAATGTGATTATTTAACACACTATAAGTAATCAATTAGAAGAATATTGGCTATGCATCATATTTTTCTTAGGGATAGAATTAATGAACATGGCATCTTATTTAATTCATTTTAGCTATCTCTCACACATGAGATAAATTGAAACCTACTTGGATATTGGGAAAACAGAGGAAGTATTTTCCAAGTACTAGTCAAAAAAGCTACATTATTTTTGAGATGTAAGTGCTCATAATGCAGAGTGATGGTTCAGCAAGGAACTACAGCTACTTGACCATCTAGATGATTTTCCCTAAATATATTTTCCATTCTCTGCCTATACATATTTTGTTTGTAAAGCTATAAATTGAAGGTATTATGAAATCCTTGTCTAATTTCAAAAATGCTTTTTAATCAAAGGTGACATTATGTGTAGAGGTAAATGTGAAAGAAGATTATAGAGTAAAAAAATAGAGAGGTGAAAAACGAGAGTAGAAATAATAAGGTAAATTAAAACTAGTACAGTTCAGTTTCTCCTTCTAGTCACAAATTATGAATTTGTGGAGTTAGAAAGGAGTAAGATAAAGAACAATGTAGAAAATTTAATTACAATCTGATATATATTGACTTCTGATATAAAAATATTTGCAAAAATAAAGGACTATTTTATTAATTTTATTAAAGTAAAGTACAATTATAATAATTATAATTAATTACAAGCATACCTTGGAGATATTTCAGGTTCAGGTCTGGTCCATCAACACAAAGTGAATATCACAGTAAAGCAAGTCAGACTAATGTCTTGGTTTCCCAGTGCATATAAAAGTTATGTTTGCACTGTACTGTAGTCTACAAAGTGTGCAATACCATTATGTCTAATAAAACAGTGCACATACCTTAATTAAAATACTTTATTGCTAAAAAATGCTAATGATCATTTGAGCCTTCAGTGAATTATGATATTTTTGCTCATAGAAGTCCTTGCCTCAATGTGGTTGGCTGTTGACTGATCAGGATTGTGATTGCTGAATGTTAGGAAAGCTGTGACAATTTCTTAAAATAAGACAATAAAGTTTGCTACATCTACTGATTTTTTCCTTTTAGGAAAGATTTCTCTGTAGCATGTGATACTGTTCAATAGCATTTTACCCACAATAGAACTTCTTTCAAAATTTGAGTCAATTCTCTCAAACACCGCCACTGTTTTATCAATTTAGTTTATGTAATACTCTAAATCCTTTGTTGTCATTTCAACAACATTCATAGTATTTCACCGATAGTAGATTCCATGTCAAAAAACCACTTTATTTGCTTATTCATAAGAAGCAACTCCTCATCTGTTAGTTCGATGAGGTAACAGCAATTTAGTTACATTTTCAGGTACCACTTCTAATTCTAGTTCTCTTTCTATTTCCACCACATGTGTAGTTACTTTCTTCACCGGAGTCTTTAATTCCTCAAAGTCATTCATGGGGATCAGAATCAACTTCTTCCAAACTCCTGTTAATGTTGACTTTTTAACCTTCTGCTGTAAATCGCAAATGTTACTAGGACCATCTAGAATGCTGAATTCTTTCCAAAAAGTTTTCAATTTACATTATCCAAATCCATTAGAGGAATCATTATCTTTGACAGCTATAGCCTTACAAAATGTATTTCTTAAACAATAAGACTTGAAAGTCAAATTTAATCCATGATCCATAATGGATGTTGTATTAGCAGGCATCAAAATAACAATAATCTCCTTGTGCATCTCCACCAGAGCTCTGGAGTAACTAGGTGAATTGTCATTGAGAAGTACTATCTTGAAAATAATCTTTTGTTCTGAGCAGTAGATCTCAATGATGGACTTAAAATATTCAATAAACTATGTTGTAAAAAAATGTGCTCTCATCCAGACTTTGCTGTTCCATTTATAGAGTACAGGCAGAGTAGATTTAACATAATTCTTTTTTTTTTATTTCAGCATATTATGGGGGTACAGATGTTTAGGTTATGTATGTTGCCTTTGTCTCCCCTCCGCCTCAAGTCCGAGCTTCAAGTGTGGCCATACCCCAGGAGGTGCACATTGCACTCACTGTTTGTGCATATGCCCGTTCCCTCCTCCCCCACTGCCCAACATCCAATAAATGTTATTCTTATATATGTGCACTTAAGTATTGATCACTTAATACCAATTTGATGGTGAGTACATGTGGTGCTTGTTTTTCCATTCTTGGGATACCTCACTTAGTAGAATGTATTGCAGTGCTTTCCAGGAGAATACTATATTCTCCTAGAATATCATCATTGTTTCTTAAAGCTGAATAGTCCTTCACGGTATACATATACCACAGTTTATTAATCCATTCATGTATTGATGGACACTTGGGTTGTTTCCACATCTTTGCAATTGTGAATTGTGCTGCTATGAACATTCGAGTGCAGGTGTCTTTTTCATAGAGCGACTTTTGTTCCTTTGAGTAGATGCCCAGTAATGGGATTGCTGGATCAAATGGTAGTTCTACTTGTATCTCTTTAAGGTATCTCCATATTGCTTTCCACAGAGGTTGCACTAGTTTGCAGTCCCACCAGCTGTGTATGAGTGTTCCTATCTCTTCGCATCCACGCCAACATTTATTGTTTTGGGACTTTTTGATAAAGACCAGTCTCACTGGAGATAAGTGATATCTCATTGTGGTTTTGATTTGCATTTCCCTGATGATTGGAGATGTTGAGCATTTTTTCATATGTTTTTTGGCCATTATTTTGTTCTTAATGGCCCTAAGATTTTCAAAATGGTAAATGAGCATTGACTTTAAATTAAAGTCACCAGCTGTATTAGCTCCTAACAAGAGAGTCAGCCTATCCTCTGAAGTTCTGAAGGAAGACATTGGCTTTACCTCTCTAACTATGAAAGTCCTAGATGACATCTTCATCCATGAAAGGCTGGAAAAGTCTGCTGGTTAGCATTACCTCCTTTCTCAAGTATCTTAGCTAGAGCTTCTGGATAACTTGTACAGCTTCTACATCAGCACTCACTTCTTCCTCTTGAACTTTATGGTATGGAATGGTTTCTTTCCCTAAACCTCATAAACTACCCTCTGTTAGAGTCAAACTTTTCTTCTGCACCTTCCAAACCTCTCTTAACCTTCACAGAATTGAAGAGAGTTGGGACAGTTCTCTGGATTAGGCTTTTGTTTGAGACAATGTTGTGACTGATTTGATTTTCTATCTAGACTACTCAAACTCTCTTCATATTAACAATCAGGCTGTTTTTCATCATTCCTGTGTTCACTGAAATAGCCCTTATAATTTTCTTCAAGAACTTTTCCTTTGCTTTCACAACTTGGTTAACTGCTACAAGAGGCCTAGCTTTTGGCTTATGTTGGCTTTCAATATTCCTTCCTCACTAAACTTAATCATTTCTAGCTTTTGATTTAAAGTGAGAGATGTATGATTCTTCCTTTCACTTGAACACTCAGAGGCCACTGGAGGGTTATTAATTGACCTAATTTCAATATTGTGTCTCAGGAAATAAGAAAGTCAGAGGAGAGGGAGAAAGATGTAGGAAGGACTGTCAGTGGAGCAGTCAGAACATATACAGCATTTATTAAGTTTGCTGTCTTATATGGATGTGGTTTGTGGCACTCAAAACAATTAAAGTAGTAACATCAAAGATCACTGATCAAAGATTAATCACCATAATACATATAATCATAATGGAAAATTTTGAAACATTGTGAGAAGTACAAAAATGTGACCAAGAGACAGACAAGAGTGAACACACAATGTTGGGAAAATGGTGCCAATATACTTTCTCAATGCAGGGTTGCCACAAACCTTTGATTTGTAAAAAACATGTATCTGTGAAGTGCAATAAAATGAAGCATGATAAAAAGAAGTATGCCTGCATTAACTGGGCATACAGCACAAATTAACACAGTGCAAGATGTTTTCTATACATTATTTCCTTTATTCTTTATAACAGAGATGCAGGGTGTAATGACTGCTTTTGCACACAGGTAAGCTGAGCCTCTGAGAAATTACTTAATAAAAACAAAGGTTCAGCCTAGTGTTAATAAATAGCAGGGCTAAAATGAATGGTCAGGTTTATCTGTGTGACCCCAGAGGCTATCCGTTTTCCACTGTACTGCACCATTTCTCATTAAGATTTCGAAGCAAAGATGGTAACAGGAAAAACTTGCATCTATTATAGAAAATAATATTTACACTTCTATGAACAAATTTGTCATTTATTAAACTAGCATATGTGCACATATAGTTGGAGGATGATGGGCATATGTAGACTTACGACTCTGCAGTGTTAAATTTGTGAGCTGGAAAGATAGAAAGTTTCCTGCAGCTGCTTTTTAAAATTTAATTTTCTGGTAATATCTGTCTAACACTTTTTTGTAAATCTTAATTTGCACAGAACAAGATCACATATGTTTGACATGAAAAAGGTTTAAGGAAATTGTTTTTTAAGAACTCCAAATCAAGCAGCCAGATTTTTTTTTTTTTTAGGCAATATGTTTAAATTTGTCAAACTTTAGATGATTTTAACTTTCAGACACTGTACAGATTATCTTAATTTGAGTTAGCTAGGAATATTAATTTGACCCATATATTATTGTAATTTTAGATATGTAGAAAATGGTTATCAGCAGTTTTACATTGTTTGTCCTTATATTTTTTGTAATTTTTAGTTGTTTTTAGGTATACTCTATGTCAGTTGTGTTCACTGTAATGATAATTAATATGAAAATTATCAATTATAAATTTTTACACAATTGACACTAAAAATTCACATATTGGGAATCATTTAGATTGAAAAAAATTGTCACTATTAGCAATTGTCATACACCATATGATTATCTTATATACCTATAACTAGATCATTAAGTATCAAAATTAAGAAAAATTGTGTTCTTGAAGATTTCTGAAATAGCTGTAGATAATTGAAGTAGCCAATTTCTCCTTATTCCTTTTCTATTTCTTCCTAACTAAAAAAGACCAAGATTTTAAAGTCTCTTCCAAAAGACAATAGATGCAACAAAAGACTTCCCTCAGGAAAGGTCTATTTATGATATGATCAAGCACATTGATTTTTTAGTAAGAAATGTTGATTTTAATTTATTCTTTTGCAATAATTGCACTTATGCTGAGAGAAAATATAATAGATTTGTCGGTAATAAACTATATGAATGTCTCAGTATCTACTCTGGACAGCTTTATCAGTCAATTGAAATTGTTTTTCTTACCAGATCTTTAAGTACTGTGTGTATACAGGTTAATGTGGTCTTACTGGTATAGATTATTTTTGTATTTTATATGCATACAACCCACATTCAAAAGACAGGCATCCCTTAAAGGCTATAAAAGATCATACATAATTATGTAAGTATAAGTGAAGTCTCATTAAATGAAAACAAAATATTAATGAAAACTTTCCCAGGTTCACTGTCCTGCTAAATATTCATTTTTTAACTCTCTCAACCCCTTTCAGACTGTTCCTCCATTTCCTCCTCCTCCCCCTCCTTCTTCTTCTTCCTCCTAATTCTTCATTTGCTTTTCTTTCATCTTTTTTCACCTTCTTTATTTTTTTCTCCTTCTCCTTTTGTCAAATAACTTACATTATTATCTCTAATCATTGCTAAAATGACCATAAATTCTCTCTTCTTTAAAAGATGGAGTCTATTTCTTTACTGCTTGACATTGAGTTGACCATGTAAGTTTCTTTGGCTAATTAAACATTAACAAATGTGATCCAAATTGATCAAGTTTTCTCACCATCAGCGCTGTTGACATTTGGACTGGATAATTCTTTGCTGAATGAGTTGTCTCCTGTTCACTGTAGGATTTTTAGCATCCTGGCCTCTACCCACTAGATGCCATTAGCAACCTTCTCATTGTTGCAATCAAAAATGTCTTTCCATATACTATTAAATATCCCTTAGTGGTAAGGGGATTGCCCCAAGTTGAGAACTCTGATATAGAATCTTGAAAAGAGCATTCACATAGGGGCTTACTCTCTCATGATGCATTAGAATTCTGAAACTTCCACATGAGCAAAGCTGAGCTAACCCATTGGAGAATGAGAGACCGTGTGGAAGAGAATGAAGGAAAACTCTGGCTAAAAGCCTGTCCGCTGTCAGGTATGTGAATGGACTTATCCCAGACCGTCCAGTGGACTATGCCCCACAGAGATCATCTGAACCATTCCAGACCAGAAGAACCATTCAGATGACCCACAGAATCATGAACTATATAAACAGCTGTTTTAGGTCTCTAAGTTTTATGAGTTTTTTTTTTTTTTGCAGCAACTCCGCATCTATAATTATTTTTATTTAGCCCTGAAATGCATCCTTTTTTTTTCTGATGAACACTATTTAATACTTGACTAAAATGTAATTAACCAGGATGATGTAGTGGTTAATAACAGGGAGTCTTAGAGCCAGACTTCCTGAGTTCAAATTCTGATTATACCAGTTTCCACATATATGAACTGAAGTCTGTTGTCTGCTACTTAAACTTGCTTTTTTCAGTTTCTGCATCTGTAAAACGAGGCTAATAAAAGTTCCTGGTACATAATAACAGTTTTGCTAAACAAATGTAATCTAATATTTCTTAATGCATGTTTCTTTATTTTCACTGAGGATCACAAGCTTGGAAGCTCAGATATATACATATCTTCTTCCCAATATAGCCTATTGTGTTACAGTGTCTTCTTTAAAGAATGCATATGATCTTTTGATTCCACACAGAATATATTGTTACAGTGTAAATCTCTTTCATAAATGGAAATCATATTTATAAATCCCAAACTATAAACAATCCTTAGTGTCCAGTTAAAATTCACTAAGAAAACTATGTAGGAGTCTGGATTGCATCCCTATTCTGCTCTAGTCCACACACTCCTAGGGTGGTAAAATTTATTCCAGATGTCATTGTCCTGTCATTTCCCGCATGATGCTGATTCCGCCATCTCTGGTCCCTGAAGCAAATCTACCTTCGAAGTTGGGAGAATATAAAGATTCTAATATTCAGATATTAGGAGCTTGGGATCAGGGATCATCTGAGTCTTGCTGCTGGTTTTCATGTTTTGTCTTAATTTCGGGGTATTTGAGTCCTACCCTGACAACTCCATTTGCTTACACTGGGTGCCATTTACCTGTTATAAGAAACTTTTGGTCTCAATTAAGTACTTCTTGAATCATTTCTTCCTGATAATGGACTCCCTACATCTATTTTTTACAAGGATATCCACCTGATACCAATCACCTGACTTTCATACTTTCTACCTATTGCCTACTGTCAATCTCTCCTGACACCTTGTTTTCCTTCAGGACGCCTTTTCTTTCCATACCTCTTGGCCTTCTTGCCTTTTCTGGGACATTTGTCTGAAACTCTTCTTTTTTTGCTGCCAGAACTTGTCAACTGAGCCAGGTACAGTTCTGTTCATTTTCACAAACACTGAAACATCTATTATATTACCTCTATTATATCATCTCTATTCTCCACCATAAGCCTTCATAACAACTCTTTAAGAAGATGATTGGTAGTTGTGTAAACCAAGACTGGAAAATGTTAGGTATCCTCTAACACCATAAAAAAGTGACTATTGAATTATCATTTAAATCTAGAAGATGGTAGTGACTGAATCAACACTCTTCTTGTTGCTCTTTTCTCATTTTACTCACTCCTATTTTGGTGTGTCAACACAATACTTATATTCATAGTTTGAACCAAGGTGAATAATCAGTATTTATTTTATAATTATTTGTATTATTTAGTAGACAACAGGGTGTCACTAAAATGTATAGTGGAGAAATAATACAATGAAATTTGTATTTTAGAAAGATTAATTCAAGGTAGGTTGAAGGGGAAGGAGAAGCTGAGAGTAGTAGGAGATTATAACAGTGCACATTTAAGGTAATAATATATAAGATCATGACACACAGCAGTAAATCATTAGAAAGTCAAATAATAAAACTAACATTGAATGCTGATGCCCTCTGGCATGAGTGAAAAAATAAGGAATGCCACTAGTAATTACAGATTATCCCCAAAGAATTTCTCCCAAATTATTATGTTGTTGAAACTCATTAAAATATGCTGGTTAAGTTTTTTTAATTTATTATATAATATAATGAAACATCCTTTCAAATTATTTTAGATGCTCATAATAAATCTTCGGTAAAGGCATTAGAAGTTCAAAGTATTTCTGAATAATTAAATATTCCAGGTAAGCATTTATATGGTATTTTTATGACCATAAAGAATGTGTTTTATGATTGTCTAATTAGTATAGTACAAGCCCCTAAGGTTGGTGAACCATTTACCATGTATGTTCATTTCTTTTTACTTTTGCGCGAATGGTTCCTGTAATTTTGGATGTCCTTGACTCCTTTTGTTTCCATCTGCTACTTCATTTTAGCTCAAATTATAGCTCATATATGAAATCTTCCCTAATTATCCCAATAAATAAATCCTTCTTTGGTGATTCTGTTATTTGTAGAAACATTAGTTTATATTTCCATTATTGCTCTTGCCTGATTATATTTTATTTGCTTAAGTGTCTCTGGACATGACAATGCTTTATCCATCCTTATTTTTTAATTTTTTCCCACTTATAAGGCCAGGGTCACCAATATGTCAGGATAGGAGGTAAACGGAAAATGGAAGTGAAAGAGAGAACTAACATTTTTGAACCTCCTGCATTCTAAATATTTTTTATAGGTAACAAGAAATATTTGGCCAGATTTTATTCTTTAATGATTTGTATAGCTAAGACAAATTTTATATATGAGTACCTTTGTGTATTGCAAGCCTCCAAAAGTTCCTCAAATCCCTATTGCCTTATATGGTCGGGATTTACAAATTAATGTAACTAACCTGGTTTTGTGGGCATTTGAGCTTATGACCTTTGTTTACATTTATGCTGTGATTTCACGTATAATACAGTCCTTAGAAACCTACTTTATTATTCCAGTTTTATAGATGAGGAAACAGAGACTCCTAGAAACTAAGAAATTTCTTTAGTATCATTCTGTTAATCTATAGAGTAGAATTCAATTTTAAAAAATACTATCACTAACTTCAGAAAGCTGAAAACTAGCTGGAGAAATGGAAGCTATTACCACAATAAATTTTATTCCAACTGATTGGGACACACAGTTACATTTGAGCTATCAACTCCAATATTTACTGGCTGGCTATAAGGGAAACCATGACCAGTATCAAGATACAGAAATACAGCTTAGTTTTATGTGCTTTAGCTTTATGGAGAAAACTAGCAAGAGAGGTTACATAAAGATAGTGCATACTCCATAGCAGTTTATCAGTAGTCACTGCTTCCTAACATGCTACCTATGAGGGGAAGAGTGTCAGCTGCAGTAGCAGAAGTCAGGTGCTCATGAAAAACAAGATATATTTTGAGCAACAACAGCATAATTCAAATATGGGGAGGTGTGAAGAAGGAATCAGGTATCATTTAAAGGTAGACCATCTGTACTATGATAGTCTTTATCTCAAGAAGACAGGTTTGCTTCCAGAAACTGCAGTTTCTCACACAGCTTACGTTTGAAACATACATGCTGTGTTAAAAACAACTGACAGAGACCAAGTCCTCCCAAAGGTACGAGTCTAGTCTTGCGGTACTGCCAGGGAGGATATTGATACCGATGTTGGTAGCTCTACTGTCACTACAACTGACTGAGAGCTCAATGACAATGTTGAAAGTGAAACATGTTGCTGTCCTTCAGACTGAAAGTCAAATAAAAGATAAAAGGAGAAATACAAAGTAATATCTTTTCTTAGACCTAACTTCCATTACAGTTAACCTAAATGTGAAATCTGCAGTGAAAGGTAAACATATCTATAGCTATGTTAGTATTGGTAATCAGGGTTCCTGATCATCTATCTGGAGTTAAGTATGGTAAATTAAAAAAGTATTTTATAGTTAATGTTTGTGTCTTTATAAAGGAAGAAAGTATTCTAATTTAGAAAAATAAGCCATTGCTTTTTATTGATAATATCAGTAAGTCATTTAGGAGTTCAGGCCCCATGAAAATGGGTAAGCTAGGGCTAAATAATGAAAGATCCATAAATTTTTCTGCATTACAAATGAATGGTAGTTTGGAGACAGGATAGAGCCCTGAGGAAAGTGAGAAGAGTGAGGAAAGTGATTTCAGAGAAGTATGGCACTTTGGATATTGAACTTTTAAAACACGGTATCTAATATCATAGTGTTGTTGTGATGTTTGTGTTCTAAAACTTCTCATCTTTACAAAGCCTTCAGTAAATGTAACTACTTCACACATATGTCACTTGAGACTAAAGTATTTTTGGAAGAGGATTCGACACTACATTTATGTCTATATCCTTAAAAATGAAAGCATCATGCACCGGACAGCTAATAAGTTTGTTAGGTCCATCTGGATGTTTCCTGGTGCCTCGGTCCCAGTGTCAAGAATGAGTACTGGTACTGAGTCCAGCTGATGATGGAGTGATCACAAATGCAAAACAATCTCACACAAACAGTTTCTTACAGGAAAGAGAAAGAAACTATATAAAGTGAAAGTGAAGGAGGAAGCTACACAAAATGACACAAAGTGAAAATATGTTCCAGAGAGAGAGGAATGGATCAGTCTCCACCAGTGGGGAAAGACCCTGAAGTCTGAGAACACGCTGTCTTTTATATGCTCACTAGTTTGTCCCACCTTTCTCCTGGCAGGATTGGTTGCCATTTCCCATCTTTGAGGGTGATTGACAGGTTGGGGTTATATAACTGATTACATAACAGGTTGGTTAT